>CM037854.1:181982501-182196776 GCA_021234595.1 Delia radicum
AACCTTGGCCAGTAAAAATTTCGCCTGATTAATTCTAGCGTTTTAGAAATTCCACCATGGCCAGCAACAACAGAATTATGGAATTGTTGTAAAATAGCCAGTCTGAGTCCTTCGGGGATCCATAACTTCCAGGCACTCTGATCTTCTTCGATATTGCCTGTAGCAAACTTTAAACGAATATAAATATAGCGGTCTATAACCTTAATATCGGAGAAGTTACTAGCATTTTCTTCAAAATTTTGCTTAAGTTTTATATAGTCGCTATCTACAAAATGTGGCGACTCCAAATCAACTTCTGGGCCAATTAATTCTAAAGACAATACTTCATTCTCATGCATTCTACTCAGAGCATCGGGTACTATATGATCTTTCCCTTTTCTATGACTAATATTAAACTTGTAGCCCTGTAGTTTGAGTGCCCACCGTGCGAGTCTTAAGTTTAAATAGGGCTGTCTCATTAGCCAGAGTAAACTGCTGTGGTCTGTTATGATTTCGAACTCTTGCAGTTCAATATAACAACAAAAACGCTCTATTGCCTCAATTGCAGCGAGACACTCTTTTTCGGTAACTGTATAGTTCCTCTGCGCTGAATTAAGTTTTCTCGACATAAAGGATACCGGGTTCTCATTTTGTTCCTCGTCTATTTGAACTAGCACCGCACATATACCGAAATCCGAAGCGTCGCAGTGCACGTAACATTTTCGGGAAAAATCGGGGTTTTTTAGTACCGGGGCTGAGGTTAAAAGATTCTTAATTTTCCGAAAAGCATTTTCCGCCGCATCTGTCCATTCAATTTTTATATATATGAACCCAAAAGCATATTACAGATACTCGATTTTGTACAATTTTAAAATAAAATGTTAATAATAAATTTTTGTTATTCGCTGGCCTTTAAGGCGTTTTAATTTTGTAACAATGTTTGTATAAAATCTAGTATCGAAACAAAATTTTTCTTTGAATATTTAAAAAATAACAAAATTTACAAAAATAAAAAAAAAAAAAAAATGATTTGATTTAATACCACATTTCAACGCTTTATAAATCAATGTAAGCAGATTTCGAAAATCTATTCGGTTGTGCTAAGTAAACACAAAATTTATTTTTTTGAAAATCGCGTAAAATTCATCCTGTGCAATTTTATTATACCCTTTTATAGTTTTTATGATATATTTGTTTAGTTTTTATTAAACTTGTTAGACGATTTATCGCGTTTTTCCAGATAAGGTTTATTAGTCATTTTTAGCTTATATAGCAAGCAAATGTCTCACGTTTGTAATATACTTGTTATTTGAATACTTTATTCTTGATATTGTTTTGTAAAGAAAATCTAGTTTCTATGTTTTATAATGTTTGTCAAAGAAAAAAAAGAAAGAATAAATTAGTTTTGAAAAAAACAAATTACAATTCAGGTGTGGGGTTTTCGGATAATAGCTGTTGGTTCTGTGTAAAAATTCCTAATTACATTCTCTAAATCGTGTACCTGCACTTTGCTCAATAGTGGATTTAAATTAACGTCACATAGAGAAGGTTTAACTATTTCGTTCAACGCGTTTTCACAATTTTCATTAATGTTTCTAGACACCAAAGAAATTTCAGCTTTTTTATTTATCGATCTTGTAGAATCAAATATACATAAGTTAGATTTATCTGAATTATTTGTACAAACTAATTTTATATTAAATTTGGTCATAAAATCTCTACCCAATATCATTGGAATTTGGATATCATTATCCGGAACAACAATTAATTTTACAGAATTAATAACATTTTGAAATTTAATTAGACATGAAATGACACCATGCATTTTCATATCATGATTTCCAATACCAACATAACCAGTCGGTGCTAATCTTTCAGAAAATGCGATGTTTTTGGGAACCGCTGACTTCGAAATGATATTTATCGGGCTACCAGAATCAATTAAACACGAAATATTCAGATAATTAGTATATTTTTTCCCAGAAGAAAGATAAAATGCCACACTCACCGTTTGAATAGGATCTACAATATCATTAACATCTACTGTTTCGGGAAAAACTGATGCAGCAACACGTTGACGTTTTGGACAATCCAAAACGTCAAAGACTTTTTCCTTGGGTTAGTTAGAGGGTAACCTTCTTTTTAGGGTTCCTTACAACATTCGCTTTTTGGAACATGGTTGGGAGGGTTGAGAGCCAAGGACATTACATCTGTCCCGTTCTAAAATTATATAGCGTGTATTGTATTTTAAATTTCAAAGTCGTTATTACAGTTTATTATTATAGTCAGTAAGGGGTTTTATTAAATGAAATAGAGTAGTATATCGGTTTTTTTTCAATTATATCAATATTCAAATTTTCTTATATTTTTTCGGGACTCTAATAAATATTGTGATGTGGTTTGATATGGCAAAGGTCAGAAACCTACCCCACCACTGACGCTAGCCTACTAAATGGGTCCCTTCGATCCTAGCCATCTCAAGCAAGTGTTAACTGGTGTAGTTTTAGATCACTACACTGAAAATCTGAGTTTGTAATGACTTTGACTTGTCATTTTCGGTCATAGGGAAGATATCGTCGTTGGCCTATAATTTGAACTACGTGCACTCGAGGATCACACATTACAAATGTTAGAGGTATGCAATTATAAGTTTGAAATTTTGTAAAGATTTAGCATAATAGGAACAGTTGTATAAATAAATAAAATGTTAAGTAATATTGTATAACGTATGAAATGTCTTATTACGTGGAAAGTAGTTTAGGAAAATTGTGTAAATGCAAATACAAAATTAACACAATGGGATGCACAATTTAAACAAAACTTTATAAAATCCACAGAATTTGAATGAAAAATATTTTACTAAGTATTCTTTCATCGTATTCCCTCTAGAATTTTTTTGTCCTGTACGTCTTAAGAAGTTTTCAAATTCTGCGTCGTAATAAATCCATCATATTGTACCTGAAAAATAAAACAATACTATTAGAACTAAGAATACGGGATAAGAAACTCCGCCTCCATTAGTTCTCTATGTTATATGTATATTGCCACACGCGGAAAAACTGGTGTGTTTTTATAGAAGCATTTCCTCTCAAAATATCCTTATACGGCATTCACACTAGAATGCAAAACATGTGTTTTACCAAAACGACCGGAAAAGAATAAAAAACTGTTGGAATAGAATAAAGAGATTAAATATGTGTTTTCTCAAAACACGTGTTTTGCCAAAACACGTATTTAAGCTCTGTATCCTATTCCAACAGTGTTTTTCAGTCTAGTGTGAACGCGGCTGTGGTGTTGAACTGATTGCAATAAAAAGGCGATAATGCTGGAATAATATGCTAAATAGCATTTATGTTAAATTTCACAAGCTTGTGTTTTGGTAATTTCTAGGATTATGATATGTTAAACTTACATTGAGAAACATAGAAGCCACATTCACACTAGACAGCAAAACACGTGTTTTGACAACACATGTATTTAAGCTCTTTATTTTATTCCAACGGTTTAATTTTCTTTTCTACTCGTTTTAGTAAAACACGTGTTTTGCTAAGTAGTCTGAATGCCGTATAATACCACAAATTATACAGAGATACGAATCAGCTGATTAAGGCAATATGGCGGGTAGAAAATGAGCAAAATTAAATGCAAAAATTTATGAAAAACACAAAAGGAACTGCACAAAAATGTAAAAAGAGACAGAAATAAATAAAAAATGTGTAATACAAAATTCAAAGAGATTCTCTATAAATTTCTCTCTCTTCACATCAGTGCAATATAAACGAACCTATAGGGTTCGAGATTACTTTTTTGTAATGTTTCCGATTCGGTTAATCGATTAACCGATTTCTCTATTAATCGCCTACGTTTCGTTTAATGTCGAATCAAAAAATTTAAAACTCAAATAATTATCCGACCCGATTAACCGGTTAAAAATATAATATAAATCATTCCCCTATTTTTCATAAGTTTGGCTAACATAATGGCACGAAAAGCTTTGAATAAAGCTTAATTCGCGATGAATAACGTCCCGAATATAACGAAATGTTTAAAACTTTTTTTAAACATTACGTTCAGACTTTTCGAAAACCAGTTGAAATGAAGAAATTCTGAGGTCAGATTCGGATTCAGCGAACAACAAACCTTTAAAAAAATACTGTTGTCTCAGGTCATGTTCTTATCCTGTGTTATTTAGTAAAAAAATGGCTATTAGCAAATCTATTTCCATTAAGGATTTACTAAAATTTTATTAAATTTTAAAACGCTTACATTACAGATAAATCTGTGATTTTGCAGAAAAACTAATTATTTTTAGACCAGCAGGCCGTTACCATATTAACAAGTACACTAGGAGCATTTGAAATAGTAACTTTTTGTAGGAAAATTTGTCAATCAACATAGGAAAATTATTTGGATGGAAATATAATGACATTTAACTACGAAAACTTGTTAATTCTTCCACTTTTATGTTATGAAATTCAAGCAAAAGATATTTATATCAGTTTTACTTTGTATATCCTTATATAGCTCAATAGATTGTCCTATTTTCTTTGTATTTAAAATTTTTCTGATTTTCATGTAATAAAATTACAATTTATATATTAAATAAATATATTAAATTAGTTATAAGTACTACCTTTACTAATAGATTGTTGAACAATTTATCACATTTAGCACAAAGAGCAAAAACCAAAAGGCCGGAAAATACCACAATACCAATATAGTTGTAAGCTAAAAAAATAAAATTGGGGTTAGAATTGCCTTTTTATTTAACAATTTAAATATACTTATTTTTGAAAAATTTTCGATCTACTTTTGAAAAACGCACAAATAACAGTTCGATTTATATTATTATATCTATTTTTTATTATATGTAGTTTCACTACACAAATATTGAGTTCAATTTATATTTCACCATTTTGACTTTGTGTTACATCTGTTTTTCTTTTATTTATGAAAAAACATTTCTATGTTTTAACACTCATTAACATGAAATGACCTATTATTTGTTATGTTCGCCCAAATTTATTTTGTTACATTTTACCAAATAATGCTTGATTGAAATAAGTATACAAAATGTTAGAGGTATTCAATATAAGTTTGACATTTTGTAAAGACTTAGCTTAGGAAAATTGTGCAAACGTAAATATAAAATTAACACAATGTTATGCACAAATTAAACGAAACTTGATAAAATCCACAGTATTTGAATGAAAATAATTTTACTAGGTATGCTTTCATCGTATTCCCTCAGGGAACTTTTTGTGTGTAGCAAAAGTTGCACAAGAATATTGAGTAGTGTATGTGTGCCTTAAGGAAGTTTTGCAAGGACAGCCTTTTACAGTATAATTTAATAGATTAAAGGACAGAATCCGGATATTGCGCAATAATATTGCTATTGTATGTGTACCACAACAAAATCTTAAATTAAAATTTTCAATGGGTCAAACCAATAGTAAGCTGACGAGTTGACGATAGTATTTTTAGGCTGGTGCTACCGGAGTGTAAAATTTTGTGTCGGATCTTGTTAGAGGCAATTTACACGAGGCAATTTTTGCATGCAATGTTGCGTGCAATTATTGTTTGTAGGCAAACGGTTTTTCAAGATATTTTTGACATTTCTTTTTGCTATCGTTCGTATTCTTGTTAATTTGTTTTATTCGTATTCGGCTTCTTAAGTGTTGTGTATCGAAAATATTTCGTAAAATAAAAATAAATAATGTGGAATAAAGAACTAGTGGAACTTTTACTTATAAAGTACCAGGAAAATGAGAATCTTACGAATAAATTAAATTTCAACGAATGAACAATTAAAGAAGATTGGCAAAATAAACGTCAAAAAAATTACATGCAAAAACTCCTCCTTCATGATTTTTAGAAGCAACTTTAAAAGAGAATTCAAAAATTACCTGCAATTAATTTTTTCGTGTAAATTGCCTCTTAGTCTGTGCCCTCGCTATGCACAGTCAAAAAGCGCTTGATTAGCGAAAAACGCCGAGTTTGCAGCATTGAAAATAAAAGTGAAACTTGAACAAATTTTATAGCAATTGTTTTGATTTGCAATTTTTTAAAATTTTTTTTACATTGTTTTATAAATTATAAAAAAAAGTTGTGAACTTTAGCAATATTTTTGGTTTGGCTTTTATACGATTCTGAATCTATTGATAAAATCAATTTATCCAAAGTGGAAGCAACACAAAGGTGAAAATTATTAGCAAGTTCTGATCTCTTGTTGAAAAGAGGAGGGGCACCTGCGAAAAATGCAAATAAATAATACTTGACACCAAACAATTGCATTACGGAATTCTTTGGATACGGTTATAACAGCAAAATAAGCAAAGTGGCTGCTGCTTTCACTGCAGTGCTTTTGCCAAACGACGCCATAGGATGACCACAGCCAGCAATAGCATGGCCCATGGCGATATTTTGGGTGCTGCCTCCAGCGATACAGGTACCACCACTCAATTAATGGAAGAACATCGTCTCTGTTTGGCAGCCCGTAATGAAGTTGCTACTCGGAATCCGCCTAGTCGGTTGCAATCATCGAGATTCGCTTGTTTGCGATGCTGTGGTAATTTTCTCAACTATGTAATACGTTTACGGAATACACCCGAAGAATTGGAACAACGTTATAAGTCGAAAGAAATTGATAAATTTCTGGAAAAAGAAAAACAAACATTTCGTCGTCAGGTAAATAATGTTTAGTGGTTTTGTAAAACTGCATAACTTTGACCGGAATTCATTAAATCTGTTTTCCGTTGATCTCTTTTACTGAGTCCATCTAAATGTCAATTAAAATCTCTTCTTAAAACAAACCAACAAAGGTTAAACTACTGCTGTTGGGTGCTGGCGAATCGGGAAAATCGACATTTTTAAAACAAATGCGCATTATACATGGAGTCAATTTCGAAGCGGACCTAATTAAAGAGTACCAGCATGTGATATATCAAAATGTAATACGTGGTATGTTTAATTATTTGTATTTTCTGTTTAATTTTTTTTTTCTAAACTAAATTAATTAACACATTACTTCATATGGTTGCTAACTATCAACCATCAATAAATTTCATAACGATTTGTCATTATTACATTTGCTTTAAGTTTACTTAATGATTGCCTCTAGATTAGTTTTAAATAGTTGCAACAAAAAGTAGCTATTTTGAATTTGCCGAATTTTCAAAAGTCGACATTTCGACTTTCCAAACAAAAGTCGATTAATCGACTTTTTGTATGAACAATTCTAATTCGCGAAAAAAAACTTTTGTTTTAGATTGTTTTGGTCAAGATATATTTATATAGGTAGTCTTACTAGAACAACAACTACAACAAACAACTACAAACAATACAAAAACAACAGGCATTTTGTTGTTGAGTACAGTACAGTGTCAAAACCATGTAAGAAATGTCAAAACCAGGGAAGAGGAAGATAAACAGCTGGGCTACTAAGACTACCTATATAAATATATGTTGGTTTTGGTGTGAATTAATTAGCATCTGAACCAAGATATATTTATATAGGTAGAATTGGTGCTGGGTAATGCCATTGTGACGGGTGCGACCATGATACAGTAGAATCTCACAAATTAGAAGTCTCACAAATTAGAAACGTCCAGAAATTAGAACTGTATTGTACGATCTGAAATTAGAACCTGTGGTTCTAATTTCTGAAAGTTTTTTTATTTTGTTTTGTACTTTCACTACAAATTATTATTTTGCAATGTATTGAACGTGAACGCTCAAATGTATTGTACGCTATGAAATGCGAACCTGTGGTTTTAATTTCTGGAAGTTTTTTTTATTTTGCTTTGTATTTTCACTACAAACTATTTTTTTGCTCGTAGAAGTAAAAATAAAACGGGAATCCCCGAGTTATTCGTGGTGAGTACAATTCGGTCATATGAATGTGAGATTTGATATGCTTGTACAAAATTAAAATTTTAAATATTTTCTATTAATTTAATACGTTCAATTAATTAAATATTATTATATAAAAATTGTTTTGTGTTAAAATAAAGCATACATAACTAGTTTTATTATAATTTTCTGTAAAAAAAATGTCCAGAAATTAGAACTTTTCAGAAATTAGAATTGCCCGATGTACAAAGTGGTTCTAATTTCTGAGATTCTACTGTACTCACATTTTTAGTTATAATTAAAAATATTAAAATTTATAATTAAAAAAATTCTGCGATTCCCAAGGATATTAATCTAATGGCGTTTTCTTTTTGACAAAAATGTTAAATTTTTTTTGCACTTTGATCTCAAATTTCGTTTTTGTATTCTTTTCTCAAAAAAAGGTGAACACTCTGAGAGGGGACCGTGTTTCTTTCTAAAAATATTGTTATAAAATTAGACAAAAAGTGCAATTTTAGTGCCCACAAATTATTTACTGGGTTGTTTTTCCCTGTTTTTTTTTTTTCATTTAATCAATCTCATGTGTATCGTTTATAGTATAATATTTTATTTTTTAATTTTTTTGTTTGCAAGCATTTAAAAAATTTTTAATCTAAAATGCGTTAAAAAAAAAACAAAATTATGATAAAAAATATATAAAAAAAAAAAAAAAATATATATGAAACTAACTATAATTTTTTTAAATAATCAAAAAAAATATTATTAAAAAATAGTGATGTGAGCAAGATTATTCAAGTTCAAGATCATTTGTTTTTTGTTAAACAAAAAACCGTGCAATGTTTATTTATTTACTATTGTTTAACAAAAAACAAATGATCTTGAACTTGAATAATCTTGCTCACATCATAATTTATGATAAATGATCGAAAAGTAAACTTTTGGTTTTAATTTTTTAACATTTAAAAGTAAAACATTTAAGCAATTAAAAAATTATATTTAAAAAGAAATTCTTTCGCGTTGACTAAGATTCGAACCCGGCCTGTCATAATAATATTGTGAAAAGGCACATGTTAACAAAAATGGAATATGTGATAAAATTGTGTTCTATTCTGATTGTAAAAATTAAACATTTAAATAAACCGAGGGTCAAATGTTTGAAATATTTTCCCTTTAAAATGTAATACTTTTTTCACGAAAAGAAAACACTATTAAAAACGTTTTATAACAGGTAGACACTGAAAGAACATGATTTCTGCTCATAATGGCAATTAAGGGTGTGACCTTACAAATTTGAGCTTTTAAAGAATTATGATTTTCAGATTATATTCTGTAAAATTTTCCATTGAACGCTCACATTTTTTTTTTTGATGTAGTTAATTGCTTATAGTATTTTTTATTGTATTAAATACTTACTATCTGCAAAAAAACAATTTTTTTTCTTAAAAAAAACTTTTTAGAAAATTTGACGAGGTGACTTAGTATGAAAACTCCGTAGTTTTAAATACCGGTATGTATTTAAAATAAATATAAATTCTTTTCCGTAAGAACTATTTCTTTTAATATTTTTTTTGTTTTGGTTTTTTCCATTTCAAGTCCCAGATTTCTATGGGCTTTGTATAGGTCATTAAAGCTATACATATTTGATTAGTTGATTAACATATTGATCTTTGAAAAGTAATTTTAATAAAAATTCAAAATGTGTATCTTCATAAGTTCCAGTTTTACTACGTTCCTAGCAAAAATTCCAAAAATACCTTAACTCTGAATTAAACATTATTAAAACCTAATTTTCTAGAAAAAACAATGTAGGCAGACCGTCAAGGGCTCCTCCGAATTTGTTCATCCCGTAGGAATATCCAATAATCCCGTCTAAGCTCATATCTATGTGAAAGGATAAACCGAAAAACCGTACTTTAAATTCCTAGCTTTAGCGGGTTGTCCAGACCGTTAATAGGTAGACTTTTCCCCTTCATGCCCCTTCTCGTAGAATTTTTTTTCCCATTCATGCCTCTCAGCGTAGGAATTTCCGGAAATTCTATCTAAGAGGGATTAGGATACCGACTTTTCCCATTCATGCCCGTCCTCGTAGATATTTTTAAGAATCCTGTCTAAGCGGAATTAAAAACACACATACCAAATTTCTAGTTACTCACTTTTCCCACTTTTAACCACTTTTTTATCACGTTACTGGCCAAAACTTCAAAAAGTATTATATATATATATATACCCATCTATATATTATGCCATTATGCCCCTCCCCGTAGAAATTTTCAAAAATTTCTGCGTAAACGTACTCTTAAGCGTTATAAGAAAGTCACATACCAAATTTGAAGTTCCTCGTGTTAGTGGTTTGCCCGTCCCCCAAGGAGGTGACTTTTGCTTTTTGGGTTGTCAAAGGCAACGTCTAATCGGATGTCTACGTGCTAATAGGAACCAACACACCGAATTTCAGTTTGTAGAAATCCGGTAGATGCGGATTTATACGCGGGATTAGAAACCACATACCAAGTTGCAAGCTCCTTGCTTAAGCGGTTTAGCTAGTGACAGACTTTCTCCCTTTTCCTCTCCCCGTAAGAATTTCCAAAATCCCCGTATTAGCGGATGTCTACGTCGGATTCGGTTTGTACATTCCGCCAAGGGGTAGCATTTCCTCTGCATGCCCCTCCGAATAAATTACCAAAAAATCCCGTCTGAGCGGATGGTTATGCGGGATAAGGAACCCACATACCAAATTTTAAGTCTCTAGCTTCAGCGGTTTGACCAGGCCGCACTGCCAGTCCCAGGAAAAATTTCTGAAAATCCCGCCTAAGCGGATGTCTATACATAATAATTAACCTACAATTCAAATTTCAAGTTCCTAGCTTCAGTAGTTTGGTCAGGCCGCCAAGGGGTGAGATTTTATCCCCATTTTTACTACGTCACTGGAAAAAAATTCCAAAAAGTGACATATCAGTGAGTTAGGTCTTATTTAAAGGAACCCACATATTCCATATTTTAGCTCTCTAGTCAATGGGGTTGTAGAAGGCCGCCAAGGTGAGAGGCTTCTCCATTCCCGTAGGAATATCCAAAAATCCCACCATATCGATCGCCGTTAGAGAAGCCTACATGCTAAATTTCAAGTTCCAAGCTCCAGCATTTTGGGCTGACCTCTATAGTGGACTACCATATGTGCAAAAGTTTTCTTTTTCCGCTCCCCGCGCATTTTTCGGAACATTGATACAAATTAATTTCCGTTCTCTCGGATGAAAACAGGTCTGTCAATATCGACTTTTACACCTAAAAATGGGCTAAAATTTGTTCAAATCTTTATTTTTATTTATTTATTATTCATTAATATTTTAAATACTTTGTGTTCTAAATATTTACAATATTAAACAAATGTTTACAAGTTTTATTAAAAAACATTAGCGGTTTTCATTCTTGGTGTTATATTTACTTCGTGTTATATTTACAACGATTTGATCGGTACGGTAAATTCATAAATCAGCTGATTTTTGGTGTTCGCCACATATGTATTAAAAATTATTTTAATTTAAGAAAAATGCCAAAATTTACAGAAAAAGACAAAATCACAAATTTTTTAGTGCAAAATGCAAAATGCTTTCGTTTTAAACTGGTTTTTTGATATATTTATTAAGTTTTAAGTTTTTCCAATAGTTAACACAAAACACATTTTTTTGGCGGCAGAACAGTCAGCTGTTATTTTGCTGATAAATTTATCACTCGTGTTTACCACAGTTTTTTGTGTATTATTTCGCCACAGTGCAGTAAATTTTAGCGCAATACATTTCTGGTAAATTCTGATAAATTTATCAAACGTACACCATAAACCAGATCTACAAGTGTTATTTACTATCAAGAAGGAATACCGCTATTATTTCTTATAAAAAATACACAGTTTCTTTTAATTATATTTTGATTTTGCTCTGTTTTTAAATTATTCGGTAGTTTGTTAAATAGTTTAAGCGCATGATGTTACTCGCTGAAGCCTAAAGTTTTCTACATTTCTCAGTCGGTATGGTTGTACATTGTTTCAAATGCCCGTTTAAAATCTAAAAATATTACCATAACTTTCTTAATACTTTTCCGCTTATTTGTTACGCATTAGAATTTTTTTCGGAAACCAGATTGATATTTTGACAAAAGAGAATTATTTTTATTTATTTTTCTAGTGGTATTTTTACTACTTTTTCTAATATTTGTAATACATGTTTTTAAAGTTGATGTTACCATTGTTTCTTTCCAATTTTCAGGAAAAACTTCTATTTCCAATAACTTATTAATTATATTTAATAATATCTTCCCCGTTACATTCCAGTTTTCGAGTATGATTTTGGTAGAGATTTTGTTTTAATCAGGTTTGTTTTTGATTTATTTTACTATATTCTTAAGAAGTTCTGTTATTGTTATTCTGTTATTTAAATTTTTTGTCCGTCATCTGTATTTGATTTATATAATGCATATCTTCAATTGAGTCTCTTATAATCTTTATACTATTTACAAAATATGTATTAAATTGACTAGCTTTTTGGTTATTATTCTTATATTCTACTTGTTCAAATATCACAGATTTAATCACATTTTGCTTTTTCTTAAGAACTTACACCCATATTCATAAGTAAAAGTTAGCAAAGAGTTAACATGTATGCTATTCATAATACACTAGTCATACTCTGGTTAAGTTTATGTTAACAAGCTTCTAAACTGTTATTAAGAGTTTAAAAACAGCTGTTTTCTGTCAAAGTGACTGCGAAAAATTATAAAAAATAAATTACATTTTTGTGATAAACCATTTTTTGTTTATACTGACAGTTAATTTCGTAAAAAGTATAGATTTACAAAAGAAAATGCCAAAAAATTAATTGATTTGGTCAAGAATGACCTGAAAGGAAAAAAGAACGGTGGACACATTCCACCGTATCTTCAAGTTCTATCAGGGCAAGAAGATTGTGGTGAACCTTCTATGAGCCGAATTTGTGAAAAGATAGCCAGGTCGTTTGCTAAAAAAGCCACGACATATATTTAAATGCCAACTACAGCTGGTATAACTACTCTATTTAACAAATCCTGTAAATACATGTAAAAAAATTATCAAAAATAAATATCTTATATTAACTTTTCATCTTGTTATAATTAAAAAAATGCAGTTGCTTTGCAAAAAAAAGGTGCACCCATAGAATTACCCTGTGCATCATATCAATTAAGGGTTGATTTTTTAAATTTAAGTTCACAGATTAAAATGTATTGTAAATAAACTCTATGCTAACAAGCTTCTAAGCAAAAAATTCATTCTAGTAATCAGCTCGTTGGTTGCGATGCATAAGTAACTGCTAACTTTAACTTATGAATATGGCTGTAAATCTTTAATCTGTCTTCACATTTGATTTTGGTCTCCGGCGTTATTTATTTGATCATTAATATATTTATTTTTTGCATTTTCTGTTTTTACTTTACTTTGTAAACATTTCTAACTACCTTGTAGTTTTTTTTCCGGTATAACTTTTTTCGTAAACTACAAAATAAAGTGACAAATCTTTTTCTCATAAGCATTTTTTACCAATTACTGACAAGTCATGATGTTGTAAGCGGTGAAAGTTAAAATTTGTGTCTTAGCTTTTATTCTGTATACCTATTAATTTATAATTTTATTTATAAATTGTATGGTATTAAAAGTAGTTTTAATGATCCAATAACATTTGAAAAATTCATTGCAAACTTACTAAAATCAAAATTTCAAATTCTAATTGATAATATTTTGGGCACATTGTGTGTGAACGTGTCTAATTTTTTCGATATTTTAATCGATTAAATTATTATTCAGGGCCTAAACTTTACAATAACAATTGCACCTCAGTACAACGTAAGTAGGTAATAGGGCTAGCAGGCAATACTGCTAAAATAATGTTATCCATAACACTTTAATTGTTTACCGTTGCTCTTAAAATGTCGTAACCAAAATAACGCTATCCTTAAAATACCGTTACCCACATACCTGAATTACTATTAACCTTAAAATACCTATACCAAAATAAATAAAATATCGACACTCTTAAAATATAGTTTCGGAATAGATGACGGATAAAATACTGTTACCGAAATAACTGAAGTAGCGTTATCCCTAAAATACCGCTACAAAACAAACAAATTATAAAATGAACTCCATTGGAAATATGTTTTCTTTGAATGATTTCTTGACAATTTAAAGAAAAAATCAGTTTCTAAACCTATCGAAATGTTAACAGCAATTTCGTAGCATGCAGATATTTTTTTTATGAAAATAAAAAACAAAAACAATTTGTCAACTAAATGTATGTAAAATACTAAATAACCACTTGCAAATAAAAAAAGCAAAAAACTATAAATAATGGCAACGGTATTTTACCGATAATGTTATTTAACTTTTTTTGGGTAACGGTGTTGTAAGGATAACGGTTTTATAATAATTTCGTAACGGTATTTGAAGGGCAAAGGTAGAAAGTTGAAAGAGTTTTTAATCGATAACACTATTTTAGCAGTATTGTCTGCCAACCCTGTTACAACTAAACAATTATAGTTGTTTTCAATTTTTTCGATTAATCAGTAAAGTTTAATGTCCTACTGAATACAATTTGGCGAAACCTAAACTGAAATAAATTATAAATTAGTATCCAGGGCCCGTTTGAAAAAATACTATAACACAAATTTTGACATTCACAGCTAGCTTACAACATCATGGCGCGTCATTGATAGGTAAAAAATGCTTATGAAAAAATTGTTTGTCATTTTATTTTTGTAAAACCACTACATAGTTATACCCCAAAAATATTTGAACTAATTTTAGTCCATTTTTAGGGGCAAAAGTCGATTCTGACTGGCCTGTTTGCATCCGAGAGGAACAATTTTTGGACGGAAATTATTTTTTATACCCCATGTACCGGAAAATGAGCGGGGAGCTGTAAAAATAAAACTTTTGCACATTCCATATACTTTATGGGTGCTCTAGTCTAGTTATACCTGTAACGCAATTCTTTTTTTATATATATAGATAACGATAAACACAAACGAAAATAATAAGCGTACTCACCGTAGTGATATGCACAAGATGCAAATATGCACAGTTTGCATAGTGAATACTGCTCAAGCCTGAGAGAATACAAATAACCATCTGTACATGTTTGCATCGTGTGCCAATGCCCATTGTGAATACCCTCAATAAGACATTTAATTATTCGCTAACTGTACTATCATAGACATCAGAATACTGCTGGCGAGTATGTTTTAGAGTATTTTTTTTAATTCAGATAAATATGCTCTTTTAAAGATATGCATTTTTTGAATATTGTTTATTTGTTTGACGCCTTCCCATCTTTTGTTTAGATGCCTTTAGATGTTTAAAATCGAGAATGTTACTCAATTTCTTTTTTCTTGTACATATTTGAAACAGTCCAGCGGTGTTTTTATGATACATTCTCGAGCTTTAATACACTGCGTTGCATAACTATAATTACAATGTTTTTTTGCTATTTCTTTCCAATATTACAAATATATTTTTTTAAAACTTATAACTGTTTTTAAGAGTGTGATAACTGATCTTTTATTGTGTAATATTTAAGAGATTACTTAATTGATTTAATAGAAAAAGCAAACAACGAAGAATAGCAAATAAAGAACAATTAAAGAATTATTTTTGTTTTTTATGCAATTTTAATCAATTTGCAATAAAATGCCGCGTGGTTCATATCTAAATGATTTCATATGTGTTTGTCACAAATTTCGCAAACTATCCGAGTGCTTATGATAAAAATAAAACAGGTTGCCAGAAAAAAAACCTTTCTGATCGGGAACTCAATGAAGAGTCTCAATCAGATAATCAATGAATGTAAGGTAAATGTGTCCAAATCAACAATAAGTAGGCTCTTAAAGGATTCCCAGGTAATTACTCTCCAAAACAACTTTCGGTGCGAACGGACGTGTTTTGCTTGTGCTCGCTAAAAATAGAATTTTTAATATCGTGTTTAAATTATAATCATTAAAACAAAAAAAAAATAAATTAAAAAAAGAAACCCATAAATACTTTTAAAACTGTTAAATACAAAAATTGTGAAATCAAATTTTAAAAATTAAAGAAAACCAAGTGTTGAAAAAAAAAACTTTTAATCACATAAAACAAAAAGTTTTATTTTGAATAAAAAAAAAAAAATAACGAACTAAATTAAAAGAAAACTAAAAAAAAAAAAACTAAAATGTCTCGTGAGGGTACAGAACTTCTCTGCAACGATTGCTACTATGCCGTCAAAGACAACAAGTGCATGAAATGTTCTGAGTGCAATTACTTCTATCACTTTTACCCCTGCTCATCAGTAAAAGAACGTGATTATTCCAAAATGAATAAGGAGAATAAGGAAAAAGTAATATGTAAAAATTGTGAAACAACTGCCGAGGAAGTAGTTCAACATAAAAAAACAGAGAGATAATGACTCTGCTGAAAAGGAATTAACCAAACGTTTTAAAGAGGCTCTCTCATTAACATCATTAAACTCCAAAATATGTTCGGTTCAATCCGAAGTTGGTGAGCTTAACAATAATATGAGAGAAATAAAAACCACCATAGATCAAATAGCAACAAATATGAACATCATGCAAGGCGACATAAAAAATAATCTAACAACAATAAGCAATACATTAGCAACGTTAGTAGCACAGGTCAGTGAACTCCACGAAAAGGACAAGGCAAGAGAAAAACAAATAAACATCATGGACACACGTATCAACAAACTGGAAAAACAAATACTAAATAGAAATATAGAAATAAAAAATGTACCAGATGATAAAATGCATGCTAATGAAGTTGTTAAAAACATTGCGGCTTCATTGGATGTAGTAGTAAACGAAAATGACATAATAAATGCATATCGTTTGAAAAAAAAGAAGGCAAAGTAATCGTTGAATTCTCTTCATTAAATAAGAAGAGAGAACTAATGCAAAAAATTGAAAGACATAGAGTTGGAGCGAACATTATTAAAGAAAACGATAAAAGCTTCATGTATATTAATGATGAATTAACACCCTTCAACCGAAAACTACTTTGGTCAGCTAAAACAAAAGCCAAAGAGTCGAATTGGAAATTTGTTTGGTATAACAATGGCAACATATTTGCAAGAAGAAATGAAAATTCCACTGCTATATTAATTAAAAATAATGCTGATATTGAAACTATATCACAGTAATTTTTCTAAAAAAAAAAAAAAAACAAAGCTTGCCCAAAATAAAAACAAAAAACAGAATAAATGTTTTTTCTTTTTTATATATTTTTTCTTTTTATCTAAACAAAATGAATATTATAAATAATTTTACATTGGACAATTTTAATGAAATTGATCCAAAATATGTAAGTTATCCCATATCGTTAGCATACATGAATATTCGATCATTACATACGGGTTTTACATCTCTTTTAGCAGCCCTACACAGCATTATTAAAAAAGTAAATATTTTAATACTAGTGGAAACAAATATTACAAATGATGAAAATAACCTCTATAACATTGTTGGTTTTAACGCAATATTTTTTAACAGAAAAGGTAATGGTGGGGGTGTAGCAGTTTATATTAGAGACCACTTCTCTTTTACAAACACCACTATAAACGCAACTTCGTTTGAATCAATACAAATTGATTTACATGTAAAGAACAAAACTCTTTCTATTGTTGCAATTTACCGCCCCCCGTCAGAAAGTAAGGAGAAATTTATTGAAGAAATTGATGAGAAACTAAACAGCATAAACAAAAAACAACAAATAATTCTAATTGGAGACATAAACATCGATATTTTAAACCAAAGCATATTAACAACAAAGTACTTAAACACTTTGCTTTCTAATGGGATGCAATGTGTAATAAAAGATGTAACAAGAGAAGATTTAAATAAAAACTCAAAAACCTGTATAGATCATCTGTTTATTAGAAATAACATATCAACACACACACATGCTGCAATAATAAAAACAAATATATCTGACCACTTTTCTTTATTTTGCTGTCTAGAGGAAGACGATTTCCAGGGATCGCCAAACTTTGTAGAAGGCCCAACATTAAACAAATTATTCATAAATCAACAAGTATCTCAAACAGATTGGAACAATATTATTCAACAAAATTTAAATGTCAATGAATTGTTTAATAAAATACAAAACACTTTTTAATATATATGAAAAATCAAAAGAAATAAAAAACCGTAAAAGAAAAAGATCACCTAATCCGTAGCTAAGTGATGAGTTAATAAAATGTTGCAATGATAGGGATAAACTTTATAAAAAATGGTTTAACAATAAAAATAATAAAGAATATGAAATTCAATATAAACATTTTAGAAATTCTTTAAATAAAAAATTAAAAAATGCAAAAAACAATTATTATAGAATGAAATTTATAGAAAACCGTAACAATATGAAGGTTACATGGGAAATAATCAATGAAATAATCGGTAAAAAGTCAAACAAT
Source organism: Delia radicum (assembly GCA_021234595.1). Lineage (NCBI taxonomy): Eukaryota > Metazoa > Arthropoda > Insecta > Diptera > Anthomyiidae > Delia > Delia radicum. The sequence continues at coordinate 182,000,810 of CM037854.1, forward strand.
ATTGATGATATAATAATAAAAAACTGTAAAAACGTAAATATAGAAGATATTCTAAAAAACTTTTCAATTAACTTTAATGCAAATGTGCAAAATATAATACACAAATGTGACAATAAAACAATAAATCATATACAAACTCCAATACCAAATACTATATATATGGCTTACACAAGTGAGGAGGAAATATTTAATATTTTAAGAAGCCTCAATACTAAGAAAAGCGCAGGTGTTGACGGAATAAGACCCATAGATTTAAAAACAAATGCTAATGTATTAACCCCAATATTTACAACTCTTATAAATTCAAGCTTACGTGAATCAATTATGCCCAATGACCTGAAAACATCTTTAGTAAGGCCAATTTATAAATCAGGAGTCAAATCTGACTATAATAATTATAGGCTAATTTCAATCCTTTCATCCGTTGAAAAAATCATAGAGGAAATTGTTGTAAGAAGATTAACAAGCTTTTTAGAAAAATACAAAATTATAAACAAGAGCCAATTTGGATTTCAAAAAGGCAAAAATATAAACAAGCTATTAGGAAATTTTTCTAATTTTTTAAATAAAAGCCTGAGTGAGAAAAAACACTGCCTTGCTTTGTTTATTGACTTCAGCAAAGCATTTGATACCTTGCAACACGATAAATTAATCGAAATATTAGAAAGAAATGGGATAAGAGGAACATGTTTGGAATGGTTTAAGAACTACCTTAATTGCAGATATTACCGCGTTAAAATTAAAAATATTCTCGGTGAAGAAATGTCATCCAATCAAGGAGTACCTCAAGGCTCAAAGCTGGGGCCAATATTGTATCTAATTTATGCAAATGATATGATAAACATGCTTAACAATTGCACTGCATTCGCTTATGCAGACGACACCGCAATCATTGTAGCAGATAAAAATATAAATACAGCAACAGAGTTAATGCAAAATCAACTAAACACTATAGCAAAGTGGTGCCACGATAATGGCTTAGTAATAAATGCTACAAAGACAAAATTAATGTATATTAAACCGCCTCATTTCCAAAATACAAATATTACATTAAAATATCATGATACAAAGTGTTTACATAAATCAATTAACAACGTAATCAATAACAACGATGCATGTACGACTTATATAGAAAACGTAACAATATATAAATATCTTGGAGTTTATGTTGACCATCATTTGAAATGGAAAGCACACATTGAAAATATCCAAAATAAACTTCGAAAATCCGCATATATGCTTTATCATTTAAGCACCTGTTCAACTATTAGCGTATTGAGACAGGCATATTTTTCATTGGCCGAGTCATATCTTAGACATGGAATTACAGCATGGGGAAGCGCAACGTACTGCAGAACACTACAACTTACACAAAATCGGCTCATAAGAATATTAGAAAAAAATCAACGCTTTTCATCAAACAACCAAAATGCCACAAATAACAACAACAATAATACTACAACTATAACAACAAACAACAACAATTTAAACCGTAATATGTACGATAACAACAGCACAAATAATCAAATCAACAACCAATCTTACAACTCAAACAATGCGAGTCATATCGGCAACCCCATCAACAGCAATACACCGAACAACGTTGCAACAAGACAGCGAATACTTAATGTGCAAAGTTTGTATTACTCCACACTTATCAACGAATTCTCAAACGACTCAAGATTTTTGGAGGTGATTGATCATGAGCATAACACAAGACGTAGAGCAGAGGGAAGGTTTAAAGTTAAAAGATTTAAAAACAAATATGGTGAAAGCGCACTACAAGCAGCGTTACCAACAATAATGAACATTCTTCCAGTAGAAATAATTAATACAACAAACAAATCAAAAAGAAAAAAACTTATTAAAGAATATTTAATTAAATCGCAATGAATTTTTAATTTATATTTTAATATTTATCCTTTTTTCCTACAGACAAGCTAATTGGCTTCGTAGGTATTAGCGTTAATTATTATTAAAAAATTTTGAAATTGTTAATGAATTAGCTAAATTATTGAAAAAATAAAGTTTTTCCTTAAAAAAAAAAAAAAAAAAAAAAGCTGATGTCTGTGCCAAGGTTATTACTCTGCCACAAAACTGTTAAGACTTGAATTCGCTTAAAGGAATTTACAAACCTACTGGAGAAAAGTAAGTCAATAGTAGCTTTTGTTGGTAGGACTATTTTAAACACAAATTTCTTTTAAATTTGATTGTCCAGATGGTTTTAATAGATATTGGAGAGACCTACGTAAGAATCCACGATATTTCTCAAAAAGAAATTTCTTAGGCGTATCCTTAATGGTTTGGGGCACTTTTTGTTTCGACGGTATGGTTGATTTTGCATTTGCAAGCACAATAATGAATTCTTCTGAGTACATTACAGTATTATAAGAGAATTGGTGCCAGGTTGAGATATCAACCTGTCAACCCTGCCATGTCGTGCTAAAAAAATTGTTGTGTTTCCAGAAAGTTATTTTTTCAATTGAATATTTCAATTATAAAGTAGTAAAATGTACAAAAAACTATTTAAAACAATTGTAGTATATTATTGGTATACAGAGACTATTAGTTTTCTTTAAGTGTGTTCGATTACTTTCCCAGTAAAGTCCAGTAAAAATTACTCAGTAACAAAATTACAGAGAGTAAGACAAATTTACAAAAAAGTAAACGAACGAAAAATTTGTAACAATTGGTAAAATATATAAAACAGCTGATTTTAATATTAAAATATTAATATTAAAATATTAATATTAAAAAAAAATCAGCTGGTCATTATAAGTTTGTACAAGTAATCGAACACACTTTATGAAAACGATAAAAGTTAATTGAAATTGTCGACCAGAAATAATTTAGAATGTTTTTTAATTTCTTCCATAGTTAATTCTTTAATATTTTGCACTTTAAATCCATAGACAATTAAAATTTAATTAAATATTTGTTTTTGTTTACTAAAAATACAAGCATATTTTTTTTAATCATATGTTTTTTTCTTCTTACAAAAAGTGTGTACGATAACATAAAAATTTTTAAAAATTTGTAAAAGTTTTTACTGGAAGGTGTTCGTTAACACAAATACTCAGTAAAAAATAGTAAGAAGAGAGATTCAAATGACAGGTTGTTGACAAAAAACTTACAAGTTTTTACTGGATAAATTTTTGCCAGTAAGAATTTGTAAGAAAAAAAAAACATGATTTAAAAAATATGCTTGTATTTTTAGTAAACAAAAAAAATATTAAATTAAATTTTAATTGTCTATGGATTCAAAGTGCAAAATATTAAAGAATTAACTATGGAAGAAATTAAAAAACATTCTAAATTATTTCTGGTCGACAATTTCAATTAACTTTTATCTTTTCCATAATGACCAGTTGATTTTTTTTTAATATTTGGTATTTAAAATCAGCTGTTTTATATATTTTACCAATTGTTACAAATTTTCCGTTCGTTTACTTTTTTGTAAATTTGTCTTACTCTCTGAATTTTGTTACTGAGTAATTTTTACTGGACTTTACTGGGAAAGTAATGGCTCTGAGCGAGTTCTTGCATTACAGCAGTGTATTGATTTGTTAAAGGAAAGTCCAGGGATAAATGCATCAGCGGTTGTTGTTACAAATAATTTAAACAGTACCAGTTAGCTAACTTAAAAATTATTATTTAGTATCTTATTTAGTTTTGACCAAGGTTGACTTTTTATTGCTGAGTAGTTTAAGTTAATTTTAAAGGTCATTTTTGGCAATTGAGTGGTCTAGGTTTAACACTGTACAGTTTTTTATGACAGATTTTTATCAAGTCTGACATTGATAACTGCAGATTTACCTTTCACCTGGGTTACCGTTGGTGCCTTGAATATTTTTTTTTATATTATTTTTTGTACTTTTTATTTAAATGTTTGTTGCTTTTAATGCGAGTTGAAAGCTTTGTATACTTTGGTATTCAAAATTTCCAGCTGCGGTTTAAGTAGTAAATTGTAATAAGTAAACTAATAGAGAACTTAAGTTGTTAATTTGATTTTCTGGAAACCCTATATGTTTTCGTTTGAAACTTAAATACGAATTTTAATCACAATATAAGAAATGATGTAAGTGATAATGCATGTCTAAAATCCCAATTGCGTAATTTTAAGCGAAATTTAAATATTGGACATTTTAATTGTCAAAGTTTTAAGTTAAAAAAGAACTCTTTAAAGTTAGATGATGTTATTGGAATTAGTGAAACGTGGTTAAAGCCTCAACTAATATAATAAATTTCCCAGGGTATGTATGCTATAGAAATGATCGTCCTAATGGTAGGGGAGGGGGTAGCCCTCTTTGTTTCTAAGAAAATGCAACATAGAATAGTTTTTAATAGCAAGACGTGTGGAGTTTCTGATATTTATTCGTTGATGTTTTAAAGAACATGATTGATTATACCATGGGTATATTGAGAGGATGTCCTCTATTAACCTTTGCATAAATGCTTCTAAGACGAAAGCCATGCTGTTTGGCACTATGTTTATGATAATTGTTTGTCCATTTTATTGAATGGGAACACAATAGAATTTGTTGATAAAATTAAGTGCCTTGGTGTGATTCTTGACTGCAAATTGTAGTTTCTAAAATAAATTTTACTTTGAGAAAATTATATAGCCTAAATTTGTTCCTTCCCTTGCACATCATTTTTATATGCCTTTATTTTTATATTGTCTAGAAATTTAATTTGGAACATATGGTTATATTATGAGGAAAGTAAGATTGGCCTTTAATAGAATTATCAGGTATTTATATTCTATAAGGTTGCACCAACATATCTCCTCATTTGTTTCAAAGTTTTTAGGTTGTTTGTTTTCTGAGTTTGTTAATATTAGATGCCTATTACATTTTTATAAGGTTTTGAAAATTAAATCACCTGTTTTCATAGTAGACTTGTTTGAATTTGGTAGAACTGCCAGGAACAGGCAGATAAAGTTTCCAAAATTAACTCCAATTGTGGAAAGATTGTTCCAGGTGAGAGTAGCACGGGCTGTTAATCATTTGCCAAATACTTTAAGGCGAGATTTTTGTGATTCGATTAATACATTCAAAAGAAAACTTATTCAAAATGTTTCTAATAGATGATAGAAGAGTATTTTATTTTATCAGCAATTAATAGCTGATATATAACGTATATTTTGTTGTTGATAAAGAATCGTATACAAAAATGTTAGCAGCAATAAAAGTAAATATAGAATAGGAAAGATGTAGAGTGTTCGATGGAACTGAGTTAGTTAATGCAGTGTCTTAAATGTAGAGGCTATAATCATATGGCATATTTTTTTATATATTTATGCACTACAGATTTTTATATTTATTTTATTAATTAATTTTAATTATTTATCTTGTTATAAAAATACAGAAATATTGAACTTGTTTTTGAGTAGAAATTTATGACCGATTATGGCCAAAAGGAAAATAAATAAATAAATACATAAAATAGCAACGAAGAATAATTAATTTTCCAAAAACACAATGCCTCAGTACTACATGTACATCGTCAGACGATGAAATGGCTATCATCAAAAAATATAAGAGTATTGGTAGCCCAAATGTTTTTTTCGGATCAAACCCCCATTGAGAATATTCGGGGAATATTAACCCGTCGAGTTTATGCAGAAACCCGTCAATATGAAATCGTTTTCATCTAAAAGAAGCAGTTATTGTTGCGTGGAGATTTATAACGGAAGAACTTCGAATAAATCTGGTAGACAGTATGTCTGATAAAATTTTCGAGTTGATTCAAAAAAAAGGAGGCCTGACGCATTAGTAAAACTGCTGCTTTGCTGCCCAACCCAATAGAACTCAGAGTAAAAATAACAAATATGTCATTCAAACACAAAGATGAAGACAAAATTGAAAAATCAAAAAAACGGAACCCCAATATTGCCAATGCCTGGTGATAAATAATGGAAAAATATGAAATAATAAAACAATATGTAACGTATGTATATTTAGTTGTTGATAAAGAATCGTATACAAAAATGTTAGCAGCAATAAAAGTAAATATTTTTTTTTTTGTTTTCTTTTTTAATCAATCTTTATTTGACAATTTCATTGACATTTGTTCTTAAATCTATCCCCGCGAAGCCTTTAGGCTTGTCTGCGGAAGTTAAAAACTATTTATGTAATATCATTTTAGATTTCTTAAGTTGGGTTGACTTAACAATTTCTTTTCATTTTGAATTCATTGCGATTCAATTAAATATTTTCTTATTAATGTTTTTCTTTTATACTTATTGGTAATATTTAACAAGTTTACGGGCAAATTATTGAAAATTGTTGGTAGTGTAACTTCAAGTGTATTTTTTCCATAATTATTCTTATAGCGCTGAACTTTGAAACGGCCTTGTGCTCGTCGTCTTGTGATTGTTTGAAGAAAGCGGGAGTCGTTTTAGAATTCATTTATTAAAGTCAAACAATAAATACTATGAACATTCATCACGTTTATCTCGCTTGCAATGTAAATTATTCTTGGTTGCGTACTAAGTTGTTGTTGTAATTATTTTTACGTAGTTGGCTTTTCCATAGGATTTTAAGGATTTGATTTTGATTTTGTTGAATTGAACCACGGTATGTTGTGCTTCCCCAAGCAGTAATACCGTGTCGAATATATGATTCTGTCAAAGAAAAATATGCTTGCTTTAAGACCTCAAAAGGCCCGCAATAACTTAGGTGGTACAAGCTATAAGCAGTTTTCCTCAGTTTTTTTCAAAGTTTTGTATGTGCGTTAGCCATTTAAAGTTCTGGTCGACATATATTGTAACGACTCGTTTTTCCGGGTAGGAACTCAGCCTTTATTTTCCAGGGGTCGCTAACAAGAAAAAAAATAATCACACGTACACCCTTTTCTCTTTTTTGCTTTGTTTTCAAATGCAAATTTACTTCGTTTATTTATGTTCTTTTCTGGTTATTTTTCTTAAACTATTAGTTTCATATACAGTGGAGTTATATTTTCCTTTGTTTTGTTCCACTTGGGGCTACTATAATCCCGGCCTGGGTATGTCCGGGGTCCCGTTTTCCTGCGCTGATCCGGTAGACTGCTGCGCTAGCTAAAAGTAGATTTTATAACAATGGTCCTCAATGACACCCTGTGTGGCGATACTTCCGTTCCCCTCAATTCCGTGGTTTGGCTACTACTTCTCGGATGCCTGGTGGAAATAAACTGGCGAGACCTAAACGGCCAAGTCGTATTTTAATGAATACTCCTAGGACCCCCCAGTGATTGAGAAGCACTGGCGGAAGCCTAAATATCCAATTCGTATTTTAACAAATACTCCTAGGACCCCTCAGTGATTGGGAAGCACTGGCGAAAACCTAAACGGCCAAGTCGTATTTTAATAAATACTCCTAGGACCCCCCAGTGATTGAGAAGCACTGGCGGTAGCCTAAATGTCCAAGTCGTATTTTAATAAATACTCCTAGGACCCCTCAGTGATTGGGAAGCACTGGCGAAAACCTAAACGGCCAAGTCGTATTTTAATAAATACTCCTAGGACCCCAGTGATTGAGAAGCACTGGCGGAAACCTAAATGTCCAAGTCGTATTTGAATAAATACTCCTGGGACCCCCCAGTGATTGAGAAGCACTGGCGGAAGCCTAAATGTCCAAGTCGTATTTTAATAAATACTCCTAGGACCCCAGTGATTGAGAAGCACTGGCGGAAACCTAAATGTCCAAGTCGTATTTGAATAAATACTCCTGGGACCCCCCAGTGATTGAGAAGCACTGGCGGAAGCCTAAATGTCCAAGTCGTATTTTAATAAATACTCCTAGGACCCCTCAGTGATTGGGAAGCACTGGCGAAAACCTAAACACCGTTCAATTCGTATTTTAATAAATACTATTGACAAATTTCTACGCGGTTTCGGACACAAATAAACATTTAACAATTCCAACTTGTATTTTAATAAATACTTGCCGGTACCACTCGTGCTTTAAAAATCACTAATGGCTTTCTAACTACGTTTAGTTAATTTCACTTACTCTTCCTTTAATTTAGCTTCGACCTTCCCTGTGTACAACCAGAACCAGAATCAACCATCCTACTGCACAGCAGCCTTTTATATCCTAAGCCTAGCTTTGGTATTCTAATGCATTGCGTGTGGTTGTTGTTTTACGTTTTCTAACTAGCATGCCAATACAGTGCGTGTGGTTGTTGCAATTCTTTATTTTTTTTCCTATTAGCATGTTAATACAGTGTATATGATTGTTGTACTTCTTGTTCAATACGCATGGTAATGTAACCTGTGTGTTTGTTGTAAGTCATGTACGTATTGTTTTGTTAAGTTTTTTTTTCTTTTTTCTTTCCCTTGCAAAGGAATTTCACATACTGGGTGTGACATCAGTTTAGCAATAAACTTGTCGTCACACTTCCCCCCTCCCTCCGGAAGAGAGTACACAAGACCTTACCCAACATTTATTAATAATATTTCATTTTATTTTCCAAATCAATTTCAAATTAATTCCATTATTTTCCTAAAGCAATTGGTCCCTTATCGTACCTTATGCTGGACTTGCCAAACTTCGAGATCCGAATTCGGTACCATACGTTGTTAAATTCTTCTCTAAAATTAAGCCTTTTAACTCTTGCCGGGTTTACCACGAGTTCCGCCACATACGTCCACAATTCATCTGGCAATAAGTGTCCTGTCAGGTTTTCAATTGTACCTGCCACCACTGCCTCTGGCAGAACTATATTTCCATTTGGGTCATACTCGTCATTTGCTATAGCCCCTATTTCATTTTGCTGTGCTTCATTCTCCAGTACCATATCGCCCGCCATTTCCTGAGGATCTATTGTAGCCCCATTATCTTCCAAGACGCCATCAGTACCCGACCAATCCGTTTCCAAGGATATTGTATCTTCCCAGAAAATATCATTTGCCGCCTTGTCGAATTCTTCGATTAACTCTTCAACTGTTGAAGTGGTAACTGGCTGCGACCATTGGTCTGGGAACAGGTCTGGTAACTTATCAGGTGTAGATCCAGAGTTTACCTCCAGTATCACTTCCTCTTTGCTTGGTGAGGGTGCAAGGGGTTCGTCCATGTCGCTTAAAAATAGATCGGACTCCAGGTCCGCAATCGTCACTTTTTCCCTTGGCTGACATGTGCTGTCCGACATCTCAACTTCCCCTTCGCTTTCGCTCTGGATCCGCCGAGCTCTTGACCTTTTCCGGGGTGCTTTTATTTCTTCGTCATTGCTCTCCCTTCTTACTTTCATGGTTTCGCCCTGAGTAACTTTAATGCGTGCCAGCCTGACTATGGGTACTTTTTTTATTACGGGCTCTGACAAGATCTTGATTTTGGGAGCTGCTTCCTGCAGGCGTGCGTATCTGTTTCTGAGTTTTCGGCAGGATTCTTTGAATTTTCTGTTATAATCCATCTGTAAAATTAAAATTTTCTTTATAACGAGTTTTCCCCTGTCTACTCTACCAATGGACAACACATGACAAAACACTTTTCAAACTACAACAATCACTCAACATTAAATGGCTTCAATTCCCCGATGTGTGCTTTCCTTTTCCGTCTATCAGCTGCCGTTATTTCCACTATAACCGGTGATATAAAACCTTTTACCGTATACGGTCCATCATATTTTGGAGCCAGTTTTGCCGCAAACCCATCTACCGCCTTTGATAAGTGATGCTGTTTAACCAGCACTTGGTCCCCTGTCTTAGGTTTCCATTCTCTCCTTCTAAGATTGTAATATCGCCGCTGATTTTGAGCTGCAATCTCCAAATTCCGCCTTACCAATTTAAAAACTTCTTGGAGCATTTTTGCCTTTTCGGACGGTTCTTGTACTTCTGTTCCCGTACCAGTTGTCACCTCATCGTACAGTGCCTTTGGCAGTCGTGGTTCTCTACCGTGTGAGAAAACTTGGGCTGTAACCCGTTGTTTCAGAGGTGCTAGAATTTATTGCCAACATTATCTCTGGTAGATGCTCATCCCATGTCCTTTGATTTTTCTCGGAAAACTGTGCCAACATTGTCTTCACTGTTCGATTTGTGCGTTCCGTGGGGTTTTCTTGCGGGGTGTATGGGGCCGTAAGCTGGTGTTGGATACCCACTTCCCTCAAAAATTTCCTAAAAGAACGGCTCGTAAACTGTGCCCCATTGTCGGTTATTAACATTTTTGGTACCCCGAACCGGCTCAGAATACGTTCCCTTAATGCTTTTTGTACGGCTTCACCTGTTGCCTTTCGTATTGGAATTAATTCCGTCCATTTTGAAAATTTATCGAAAAATACCAACAACATCGAGTTTCCGTGCTTCGATCGCGGTAGCGGCCCAACAAAGTCCGAACAGATTATAGCCCATGGTTCCTCGGGAATCTGAGTCAGCATCTTTCCCGCTGGTTTCTGCTGACTGGCCTTGTATCGCTGGCATGATTCACATCTTGCCACGTACTTTGCAACGTGTTTGTATAACCCGGGCCAATAATAACGATTTGTAATTTTTGATATTGTTTTCCTTATCCCCATGTGTCCTGCAGTTATGTGGTCGTGATTTTCCTTAAGCACCCTATCTCGTGAATACTTCGGCACACACAGTTTCCACGGTATAGATCCCTCAGCCTCATTTCTACCCGGAATATGCCGGTATAGTTGCCCCTTTTCTATCATGAAATCCGGAAATTTCTCCGGGTTTTCCCGCACCTCATTACTTCTCCTTTCCAGCCATGCGCATTTTCCGTTCACCTCGTTCATTGTCACGGTACATAGCTTGTCCAGTGGTTCCCGTGACAAGGCGTCAGCAACCGCATTATTTTTCCCTTTCCGGTACTCTATCTCAAATGAGTATTGTTGCAATTCCAAGGACCACCTCGCTACTCTTCCACTGGGACTCTCAATACTGTTTAACCACTTTAGAGACAAATGGTCGGTTATCACTTTGAACGTATATCCCTCTATATATGGCCGCATCTTACGTATTCCCCATACAATTGCCAGACATTCCTTTTCCGTTGCAGAATAATTTACCTCGGCCTTATTCAACCTTCGACTAGCGTATGAAATAACTCGCTCCTCGCCATTGATGTCCTGTGTTAGTACTGCGCCTAGGCCCACATCGCTAGCATCCGTTTGCAGCACAAATTGTTTGTTAAAATCAGGGCAAGCCAATACTGGAGCTTCCGTCAGTTTTGTTTTAAGTTCCTCGAAAGCCTTTTGCTGGTCTTCGCCCCATTTCCACCTTTTCCTCTTCTTTAGCAGCTCGGTTATTGGCGCAACTAACTTTGCAAAATCCGGAACAAATCTGCGATACCACGAGGCCACCCCTAATACTCGTCTCACCGCTTTCACATTCGTGGGTGGGGCCATATTCCTAATAGCTGCTATTTTATCTGGGTCTGTGTGTATACCTTTTTCTCCTATCACATGGCCAAGGTATTTTATAGATTTTTTCATAAATTTATTTTTAGGTTTGCTTTCCTTAATCTTCGAAAAACTTCCTGCAAGTTTGACACGTGTTCCTCTAAGGTTCTACCGATGACTACAATATCATCTAGATATGCAAAAGCATGTGGTTCCATTTCTGGTCCAATAACTTGGTCTAGTGCTCGTTGAAATGTTGTGCTGGTGCTGAATGCAGTCCAATCGGCATCACTTTCCACTGAAATAACCCCCGACCGGGTACTGTAAAAGCCGTGAATGCCCTACTGCTTTCTTCCATGGGTATCTGCCAGTAACCATTCTTCAGATCCAATGTGCTAAAATATTTTGCATCACGCAATCGCTCCAAAATCGAGTTAATCCTAGGTAATGGGTACGCATCAGTTACTGACTTATTATTTAGCTGTCTGAAATCACAGCACAACCGCCATTTTCCGTTCTTTTTAGGCGCCAGCACTATTGGGGAACTATACGGGCTGCATGATGGCTCAATACATTCTTTCTCCAATAACTCTTCCACCAGGTCCCTGATTATCTGTTGCTTTGCTGGGTTACTTGGCATATACCTGTGTTTAAATGGAGTTATATCCTTCATTATTATTTTATGCTTCGTTATATTTGATGGCCCATTTATTCTTTCAAATGACTCTAACTCGTTTTTTAAAAATAGTTCCCAGCGCGTCTGTTCATTCTCCTGCCTTTCCCCCTGCTCCGAGGTTTGCTCCGTCGTCTCCGCTTTTCTTTTTTCACAAAACTGAAACACTTCCCCTCCGAAACTTAAGGTTGCCTCGACCTTTGCCAAAAAATCTAACCCGAGAATCAATCCATCTAACACATTCGGCAAAATGAACAAGGACATGTTTACTACTTTGCTCCCTTTATATATCTTCACGGCCACCGCTTCCTTGACCCAGATTGTGGTTTTGTCCGCTAATGATATGCAAACGTCAACTTCCTCACGTTCAAAACCCGGAATAAGGACGTCGGCGTATTTAACACTTATAAAGCTGTGAGTTGCCCCCGTATCTATCAGGGCCACAGCATCCTTATAATTAACTTTCACTTTAGCGAAAATGTGGCTCTGTTGAATGTATGTTATCATTAACGTACCTGTTTTTGAAATCTGCGCTCCCAGGGGTTTTGTATTTTGGACTCCACTACCCCTTACTGGCGAAGTCCCTGAAAGTTTCCCGCTTGCCTTCTACAGCAGTCCACCGTACGTACGTCCCTACGACCACATTCCCAGCAAAATAGTTGTGGCTGATTCTGACAGACTCTGTACCAATGACCTTCTTGTCCGCATCTTCTGCATGCCGCTCTAGTGTTCACCTGGCCTGTCATTGGTATAGCGACTCGCCCATTATCTGCATTGCTCGTACGGGTTTGCGCTCTTGGCATAGGCACCGGCGCCATTTGCTCAACTTGAGTCGGTGGAGTTTCTCTTTGTATATTTTCAAAATCATCAGCAAGTTTTGTCAAATCACATAAGTTTACAAAATCTCTTCTCTTTATGTATAGCCTGTATTTTGGATTCATATTCTCGTATAGCCTCTCTAGTTTTTGTTCTTCCGTGTAACTTGCCTGCCTCATAAGATCCTGGAGGACCACCATATACACTTTAAAGACCTCATTATGTTGTTGCTTTCTAGCCCTTATTTTATCCTCTAATTTTGAAAAATATCCTGAGGGAAGAAAGTATTCCAAGAAGTCGAATTTGAACTCTGGCCATGTCTTCCAACGTTTGTTGTTATTCCTGTACCATGATAGCGCCAAATCTTTCAACAGTTCAGGCATTGTTCGTGGCAGTAAATCAATGTCTACTTCATACACTTCAGCCAGTTCCACTACTCGTTCCAGGAAAGCCAACGGATCCTTGCTGCCATCATATTTTATTGACCATTTACGCACTTGTTCAATTGCGTGCTGGTAGCGTCCTCGATTTCTCCCCTCGTCTTCTGTCATATTATGTTCAGGTGATTTCGCAAGTATTTGTGGAAATTTCGACGCACTGATGTTATCTAACGCCTCTGTTCCCGTGCCTAAATGGTTCCGCCTTTCATTCTCCACCTCCGTAACTTTTATTTTTGGTGCTTGCTGAATTAGGGACGTTTCATCCATTTTTGGCGTACTTGGTCGTGCGTGTTTTTGCTCTAACTCCTGAAGCCTCTGTTGAATCTCTAACTCGTACTCACCCTTTCTTATAAATTCCACCAGTTGCTTTCGAAGTTCTTCAACTGTCCCACTAGCCTCTATTTGTAATTCCTCTGTATATGATACCAACTCTTCCTTGCGTAAGCTGTACACCCAGTTAGTTTTCACCATTTTCTATCTCTACTAATTTGCCTGTTAGTTTTCCTTGTTTGCCAATAAATTTGCTCGGGCGCCACTTGTAACGACTCGTTTTTCCGGGTAGGAACTCAGCCTTTATTTTCCAGGGGTCGCTAACAAGAAAAAAAATAATCACACGTACACCCTTTTCTCTTTTTTGCTTTGTTTTCAAATGCAAATTTACTTCGTTTATTTATGTTCTTTTCTGGTTATTTTTCTTAAACTATTAGTTTCATATACAGTGGAGTTATATTTTCCTTTGTTTTGTTCCACTTGGGGCTACTATAATCCCGGCCTGGGTATGTCCGGGGTCCCGTTTTCCTGCGCTGATCCGGTAGACTGCTGCGCTAGCTAAAAGTAGATTTTATAACAATGGTCCTCAATGACACCCTGTGTGGCGATACTTCCGTTCCCCTCAATTCCGTGGTTTGGCTACAACTTCTCGGATGCCTGGTGGAAATAAACTGGCGAGACCTAAACGGCCAAGTCGTATTTTAATGAATACTCCTAGGACCCCCCAGTGATTGAGAAGCACTGGCGGAAGCCTAAATATCCAATTCGTATTTTAACAAATACTCCTAGGACCCCTCAGTGATTGGGAAGCACTGGCGAAAACCTAAACGGCCAAGTCGTATTTTAATAAATACTCCTAGGACCCCCCAGTGATTGAGAAGCACTGGCGGTAGCCTAAATGTCCAAGTCGTATTTTAATAAATACTCCTATTACCCCTCAGTGATTGGGAAGCACTGGCGAAAACCTAAACGGCCAAGTCGTATTTTAATAAATACTCCTAGGACCCCAGTGATTGAGAAGCACTGGCGGAAACCTAAATGTCCAAGTCGTATTTGAATAAATACTCCTGGGACCCCCCAGTGATTGAGAAGCACTGGCGGAAGCCTAAATGTCCAAGTCGTATTTTAATAAATACTCCTAGGACCCCAGTGATTGAGAAGCACTGGCGGAAACCTAAATGTCCAAGTCGTATTTGAATAAATACTCCTGGGACCCCCCAGTGATTGAGAAGCACTGGCGGAAGCCTAAATGTCCAAGTCGTATTTTAATAAATACTCCTAGGACCCCTCAGTGATTGGGAAGCACTGGCGAAAACCTAAACACCGTTCAATTCGTATTTTAATAAATACTATTGACAAATTTCTACGCGGTTTCGGACACAAATAAACATTTAACAATTCCAACTTGTATTTTAATAAATACTTGCCGGTACCACTCGTGCTTTAAAAATCACTAATGGCTTTCTAACTACGTTTAGTTAATTTCACTTACTCTTCCTTTAATTTAGCTTCGACCTTCCCTGTGTACAACCAGAACCAGAATCAACCATCCTACTGCACAGCAGCCTTTTATATCCTAAGCCTAGCTTTGGTATTCTAATGCATTGCGTGTGGTTGTTGTTTTACGTTTTCTAACTAGCATGCCAATACAGTGCGTGTGGTTGTTGCAATTCTTTATTTTTTTTCCTATTAGCATGTTAATACAGTGTATATGATTGTTGTACTTCTTGTTCAATACGCATGGTAATGTAACCTGTGTGTTTGTTGTAAGTCATGTACGTATTGTTTTGTTAAGTTTTTTTTTCTTTTTTTCTTTCCCTTGCAAAGGAATTTCACATACTGGGTGTGACATCAGTTTAGCAATAAACTTGTCGTCACAATATACCAAGATATTTGTATGTATTTACCAACTCTATATTTATATTGCATGTATTACTATTGCATTGGTTATTATTTGTATTATGAAGACATTTGAAGTCGTGAAATTTTACATCGATGTTAACATATCTGAAGTGTGGTGCTTTTATATGCATGATTTTGGTTTTTGAGGCATTTATAACAAGTCCATTATCGTGGCACCATTTTGTTACTACATCCAGTTGATTTTGCATGATTGCAACAGCGGTTTTGACATCTTTATGCGTCACCACAACTGCTGTATCATCAGCGTATGCAAATGTTGTGCTTTTTTTCAGCATGTTTAACATGTCATTTGCGTAAATTAAATAAAGAATGGGTCCAAGTTTAGAACCCTGTGGTACACCGTAGTTTGAGGGTATGTTATTGCATAGAGTATCGTTGACTTTGACGCAGTATGACCTTGGAGCTAAGGTCCAATCCAAACATATACCTCTTATTTCTTTTTCTTTCTAATATATCGAGGAGATTATGATGTGAGAGTGTGTCAAACGCTTTACTGAAGTCTATAAATAAAACTAGACAGTGAATGTGTTCGCTCAAGCATTTGTTTATGTAGTTGGACAAGTTTGTGAGGAGCATATTTAAATTTTTTCCTTTTTTGAAACCAAACTGACTCATGTATGATTTTATATCTTTGCAGGAAATCGGTTAGCCTTCTGACTATGATTTCTTCCAATACTTTTTCGATAACTGCTAAAATTGCTATAGGTCTGTAGTTGTTACAGTCATTTTTCGTACCGCTTTTATAAATTTGTCGTATGAGTGACGTTTTAAGTAATTCGGTTATATTTGCGTTAAATATACTCGAGTTCACGAAGTTGGTTCCAGTAGGTGTTAAAATATCATCGTTATATTTAATATCTTTTGGTCTTATTTTGTCAACACCCGGACCTTTTTTAACGTTTAAGTTTTTTAGTATTGTATATATTTCTATTTCATATGTTGGCGTAACGTATATTGAATTTTGTATTCTAATATTTGAGCATTTTATAGTTTTTATGTTACACTTATGAATTATTTTTTGTATGTTTTCTTGGAAATTTAATGCAAAATTGTTAGAAATGTTTAAAGCACTTTCGTTTTTGAAGTTTTTAATTAATGTTTCATCTATATTATTGTTTTTTTTTTAGCCACAATTTCGTTTATTGTTTGCCACGTAGCTCGCATATTATTTTTGTTTTCTTTTTGAAATAATTGTTCTTTGCAAAATTTAGTTTTTTGTTTAAATTATTTCTGAATTTTTTATATTCTACTTCATACTTTTTATTATTTCGGTTATTAATAAATTTTTTATAAAGTTTATCCAGAATGTTACAGCACTTTATCATTTCTATAGAATGGGAAAGATGTAGAGTGTTCGATTTAACTGAGTTAGTTAATGCAGTGTCTTAAATGTAGAGGCTATAATCATATGGCAAAAGATTTAAAAAACCTGGAAAAATGCTTGAAATGTCATTGTCAACATAAAACGAAAGAATGTAAAAATAAAGAACAAGTAATGAAATGCATAATTGTGTGAAAATTAACATTAATTTGAATATAGAATTAGACGATACCCACTTTACAAATAATAATAGAGAGTGTTCAGTTTACCAAAACAAGTTAAATGTAAAAATGAGTAGAATTGGTCAAACAGTTTAACAATCAAGTAATATATGTACGTGCTATATATACAAATGTGCAAGGATTAACAAATAACTATAGCCAGGTGGAGGTAATTGCAGCAACAGAAAGTTCGTACTTATTTAATCATTCGGAAAACCACTTAACAAAAAACGTAGAAAAGAATGTCGTTATCTACATCTACAAAATCTGGTGGAATCGTGATATACTTTAAAAAAGGTATGGAAAGTAAATAAAATAATTAAAAAAGTAGATTGCCTTAAATACTGGATATTAGCTTGTAGAGCCACATGTGAAAACATCCAGATGAGAATTGGTGCAATATACAGATAACCAAGTTTCAGAGAGATTCAGAGTTTTGTAATTTTTATAAAGAAGTCTTAGAAGAAATCTGTGATAATAACTGAAATTATTTAATAACCCTTGATTTAACATAGACTGGTCAATCAATTCCTCAACTAATTAAAAATTAAATTGAATGCACATTATATGATAATGGTCTCAGACAAATAGTAAATGAATAAAAATTAATGAAAAAAAAAATAAAATGAACAAAAAGTTTCAGTACAATAATTGATTATTTAATAACAAATAACTATAACATATGATTTAATAATATTTCTAGAATTAGCTAATTAATTAATTAACAGTGAACACAATCACAACAAAACAGAAAATAAACAAGGGTAAATATTTAAGTACAACAAAGTCATATTCAACTTTAATTTAATATTGTTTTAAAGAATCTAAAAAAAAAAAATCCAATAAAAAAACAGTACGGGTAAAAAATAATGTAAATAAGTGTTCAATAGTGAACTACGCTTAATGAAGAACAATAAGATAATTAAATACCAAACAGCGAAATTGGAAAAATCAATCAAGAGTGGACAAATTAAAAAGAAATATAAATCTATATAAAGTTAATATTGAAAACGAAACAAATAAATACGTTAATAGTTAAATTAACAATGCAGGCGATCAGAAACAAATGTCGAGAAAGATCTAACACTTAAAAAAACAAAAAGTGATCAAATCTGTGATATTTAACCAAGCAGAATATAAGGATAATAAAGAAATCGCGAGTTAATTCAATAATTATTTAGTAGACAGTATTAAATTAAGAAGAAAATCAATTGAAAATCTGCAATATGAAAACCAAATAACTGTGATAAACAACAAATTCAAATTCTTTGCAATAGACATTTTAGAACTTAAGAATACAATAACGCAATTGAAAAATAAAACTGACTATTATAAAATATCCAATAAAATTATGCTTGAAAACTGGAACATAACAGGAGAAACAATATTAAAAATAATAATTAGATCATTAAAAACAGCAGTTTTTCCAAAAAAACTGGAAAGAAACAATGTTAACACCTATTGAGAAAGTCTCGAATATAAATAAATGTGATGAATGCCGAACAATTAATATGTGAAAAGTGGTTAAAGAACAATTGGAAAATTATATTGAAAATAATCATATATTGTTAAAATATTAATCAGGCTTCCGTAAAAAATATTCATGTGAGACAACTGTAAATTATGTAATAAATAGATTGGAAAAATATAGCTAAAACCAAAAAGTGATTTCAATATTCCCAGATTTTAAACGAGCTTTTGAAACAATTGACAGAAATAATGCTGAACAAACTCTATATGTATGGAATACTAAATATGGAATTAAAATGGTTTGAGTCTTATTTGAAAAATAAAAAAACAAATAACAAAAGTTAATAATGTTTTATCAAATTGAAAATTATTCCGGTGTACCACATCACGACCAGATCTATTTTGGGTGCTCTTTTATTTATTATTTATATTAATGATATGCCAAAGGTTTTGGACAAAAGTTATACGCCGATGATACGCTGATATACACGGAAGAAGATGATGATGATGAAAGTTGTCGAGAAAATATGAATCATGATATAAATAAAATTAATACTTGGTTAAAAATTAAAAAATTTAAACTAAACGAAAATAAAAAAAATAAAACAAACATAATTGAAATAAATATTAACTCTGATGTAATATTTAAAATGAATGATAAAATAGTATAAAAATTTCAACATATAAAATACCTCGGTTTTGTAATAAAGAAAGATTTAAACTTTAGAGAACATATGGACTATACGTGCCAGAAAATCGGCAACGGTAATACATATATATAATACTATAATTGAACCATATTTTGAGTTTGGGTTGACAATAATTTATACCTGCTGTAATACAACTCAAGTAGAAAGGAGCAAAAACTAAACAAAGCAAGCAAATAATACTAAAATGTAATCGATATACACATATAAATGATACGCTTAGAAATCTTATGTGGATGAATATAAAACAAAGATTTGAACTCAACACTTTATATTTTATTAAAAAAAAAAAATAAGTAAGCGGAATATCTGTGCGAACAAATTAAATATGTAGGAGAAATACAACCGTTGGTCTAAGAAATGTAGAAGATTTTCGAATCCAAAGGGCCATGACAACACATATTCATCACTTTTCTACAAGGGGCTTAAACTATTCACTGGTTTTCCAAATAATAAAAAAACTTGAAAAAGACAATAATATATATAAAAAAAAATGTACGCATTTTATTAGAAATAATATTTAATTATTTTTTATTGAACTTAAAATTTTTGCATTTAGTATTTATGTAAATTTTTGAATATTTAAAATATTTAAAATATTAAAATAAAAAAAATATATTGTAGTAGTATTTCGTGGTTCCTTTTATTTATGCCAATGTACATATGTTTTTGCAGTGTAGTAGTACTATTCCGTCCTTTTAAATGGTTATCCTTTTATTTCTGTCCGTGTACATATATTTTCGCAGTGTATTTATACTAGGGTAGCCAGACGTACTTTTTTCAGCAGTACGCGTACTTTTTTTTAGTCAATGTACTGATTTCTGCATAACCCCTAAAAAAGTACGCTAAAGTACTTTTTTTTGCCTTTTGTACTTTTATTTGTACTTTTTTCCATGTTTAGTATCATTAGTAACATTTTTTTTTTCAGTGCAGAAAGATTCACACAGTTAGAAGCGCCCTGTTAATATGTCTTTACAACCTGAACTACTAACAGAAGTATTTTTTCGTGTTTTTTGTATGAGAAGCAAAAAATCACCAGTCGTGACGACTTTTCTTCTTTATATTAATCAATCGTCAGTCGCCAGCATTGTGATGAAACTCTTGATCAAAACAAATCGTAAATATTTTTCGTGTTTTAAAAGGGTGGTCTTAAAAAGCTAAGAGTTTTCAATATAAAAAGTTTGTAAAGCAGAATCTCGGAGTTCTTAAATAGTGGATCATTTCCAAATTTTTAATGTTTATTTTTTCTATACCACATTCAAATGCGGCAACTGGGAGAATATTCAGTTTAATGTTTACCTTTTGGAGAAAGGAAAGAAACAAGCTTTTAAATCAAAATTTAGAGAGTAGTTCACTCTCTAAATTTTGACCATTAAAACTACATAATTTTGAATTTACATGTGTAGAGTTTTTTAATTTGTTAAAAACTGAAAATGGCAAAAATGGAATTGTTAACCACATTAAAAAGAATGATAAATATTTGTAAAATTTTTGAATTATTTAAAAAAGAAATAAAATATAATTATTTAATAATTATATAAACGAACCAAAGCGAAATTTACAACAAACAAGTGATATTTAGTATTAAACATATTAATATAAACTTATTCAAATTAACTTTGTTTTTAAATACAATTAAAACCCTGACGAATTTTAAGTTAACATTTACGATCTCATTTTTATATTCTTTACTGAAGTATATGTTATCTTATGTTATGTTATTTATTGAATTTAATTATGTTTTTAATAAAAATACAAACGTACTTTTTTTTTATTAATTGTACTGCTTTTTTTCTTTGATGTACTTTTTTTGCCAATTCAATATCTGGCGACCCTAATTTATACTGTTCAGTCCGGTTAATAGTAGTCTTTCTTTTATTTGTTATATTTACAGTCTTTTAATTATATAAATACGTATATCTATCCTTTTCTATTATTGTCCAGCTTTAAGTTATTATGCATATTGTTTTTTAGTTTTTAAGAATACGAATATTAATAAAGTAGACGTTAAACCGAAAGGTCGTGTTCGTGTTTCTTTTTACTTACTACAAACTATCAGAAGTGGGATTACCCGAAAAAATAATAAATTAAATTGAAAACCGCGACTACAAAGAAGTAGAGAAAAATAAATAAAAAATAACTTCAGTGAAAAGTAACAAAAAAGTGCGTCACAAAGTAAAGAAAATTTTTTCCTAAGAAAAGTGACAATTTTTAACGAAAAGTAAAAGTGACAATTTAGAAAAAAAAAGAAAACTACAAAACTACATATTGAAAAAAGAGAACCGCAAACAAAAAACTATTGAAAAGTGTTCAGAAATATAGAACAATAAAGAATAATCTAGAAAAAATCTTTAAATTCCAATTAGATCAACTGTACTTTTGTTCTAGAAAAAATATAAAGCAGAAGAAAAAGTAAAACAACGCTAGGCAACAAGAATCAGCCTACAACGATGGATATCAACGTAAACAAATATACGGCTGCGCAGCTACGATGCTGGCTTCAACATCTTAATATGCCAACCGCTGGTTTAAAAAAATACACTTGTATTAAGACTGAACGAAATTCCTGCAAATAAAGAGGAGAATGTCCAGTTGACAGCAACAGCCCAATTGACAGAAACAGAAAAAAATACAAATTGGGGTGGAAATGAATTTATGCTAATGAAGAGAGAACTGGAACTTGTAAAAAGAGAGAAAGAATTGTTATTGAAAGAAAATGCGTTTTTAAAGAAAAAAGAAGAATATGAAAAAAATCAAATGAGTTTCAATATAAACAGAGTGTCAATTAATGACGTCATAAATAATAATGAAATCTTAGAAAACGACTTAGTGAATAACAACAACATAAACAGTGGCAACAAGAACGCAAATGTTTCATTTGGTTTTCTTAAAGATTTATTGCCTGAATATGATGGTGTAACATGGCCTGAAATTTGGATTTCACAAATAAAAAATATAGCAACAATGTATACAGTGGATGACAACATCAACTTTGCTGATGACAAAGGTAAAGGGGAAAGCACAAGTGTGGCTGCATTCAAAATCAAACTACATTTACGAAAAACTTGAAAATTTGTTCGAAGAAATTGTTGATTTGTTTAGTTCAAAAGAAAATAAGCTGGTAATGAGACGTTGAAATACAATGCAACGTTTATAGATTATTTTAATGAAAAAATAATTTTGGCTAATAAAGTCGGAGTGTGTGAAGAAGAATTGATCGATTATTTAATTGAAGGTATACCCGATGATAATTTAAAAATTCATGCCAATTTGCAGTGTTACAAAACCAAAACACAGCTGCTGCAGGCATTCTCAAAAATTCAACTTAAGGAGCCAGTGACAACAAAGACAACTATAAAGAGTGAAACCAAATTAAGATGTTTCAATTGTAACTCCATGGGACATTTTGCTGCCGATTGCCGAAAGCCAAAGAGAGAAGTGGGAGCCTGCTTTGCTTGTGGAAGTCTCGAACATCGTGTTGCGGCGTGCCCTGAGAGAAAAGTAAGTAAGGTATCTTAAGTTAAGTACTAATAGTAATTACAAAAATTATTTTTATTTGGAATGCCTATTAGATTCAGGAAGCCCCATAAGTTTTGTTAGAAGATCTAAAGTTGAGAAAAGGATACATTTTGATGAAATGAAAAACGTTGACTCACCATTTTATGGAATTAATTTTAGTGAATTGAATACTTATGGTAAAATTTTATTTTATGTTTTTTATAATAATAAAAAGATTGAATTGGAAACTCTTATTGTAACTGATGAGTCAACGTCTTATGATTGTGTTTTGAGTAGAGATTTTTTAGAAAAAGTCATAAGTTGAAGTAGATAGAATGGGGGACTAACAGTTAGAATGTATTGATGTGGTGAATATGATTATGTCTATTGATTATGTGGATGAAACTAGTCAGTTGATTGCTGGTGAGGCTATTAGTTACAAGGAAAGAAAGAAGTTAGATGACTTGTTTGTTGATTATTATCTACGACCAGAACGACCGGTTGAAAATAGGTCGAAAAGTGAGATTAGGTTGATTGTTGATAATGCAAAACCTTTTAGTTGCACTCCGCGAAGGCTATCGTATGATGAAAGGCAACGTTTACAATTAATTTTAGACGAATATCTGGAAAAGGGATACATCATACCCAGCGAGTCAGTGCGTGGATTACCGTGTGTTAAACAAGATGACGTCCAAGGATAGCTATCCTATACCTCTAATAGATGATTTGTTAGATAGACTTGCAGGTAAACAATATTTTACGAAGTTAGATCTATGGAACGGATTTTTTCACGTTTACGTTGATTACGGTTCGGTGAAATATTGTAACTCCTTTAGGTCAGTTTGAATTTTTACGGATGCCTTTTGGTCTGAAAAATGCACCTTCAGTTTTTCAAAGGTTTGTTAACAGAATTTTTGCTGATATGGTTAGAGATTGAAAATTAATAATTTATTTGGATGATATAATGATAGCGACAACGGATATAAGGGAACATTTAATGATTCTGAGGGAAGTTTTTGATCGTCTTGTTTAAAACAAATTGGAGTTACGATTGGATAAGTGCGAATTTTTACAAACCAGTGTTACGTATCTAGGTTATAAAATTGACGGCAAGGGCATTGGAGCAGATGATAAGGGGATTCGGGCGATAAAGGACTTTCCTTTACCTTCAAATGTACATTCGGTGCAAAGTTTTTTGGGACTATGTTCATATTTTAGAAGATTTGTTAAGGATTTTTCAATGATAGCTAAACCATTATATGATTTGACGAAAAAGGATAGAAAATTTAATTTTGGACAGGATGAACTACATGCTTTTGAGCTGCTAAAGAAGAAATTAATGGAATCACCGGTGTTGGCTTTATATGACAGAAGCCGAGTCGATGTACCACAGTTTTAAATTGGAGACCCTTGCCAGAGTAAATGCTTTGAAGAGATTTCGTATCTATTTACAGGGCAAACAATTTAAAATTGTTACCGATTGCAATTCATTGACAATGACGTTGAATAAAAGGGAAAGAATTGCAAGATGGGGTCCTGAATTGCAGAATTATGACTACGTTTTGGAACATAGGGCAGGATCGCGTATGCAACATGTATATGCACTTAGTAGATGTTTAAGCGTAATGGTAATCGAGAGTAATACTTTCAAGGAGAATTTAGTTATATGTCAGAATAAGGATCCAAAATTGGCAGAGCTAAAAAATGAACTTCAAAAGAAGCAGTATAAAATGTTCGAGATGAGAAATGGAGTTGTATATAGAAAATCGAATGATGATGTTTTACTGTTTTGCGTGCCAGAGGATATGGAACACCACTTATTGTATAAATATCACGATAAAATCAGTCACGTAGGAATTGATAAAATGACGGATCTTATTTCAAGAAGTTATTGGTTTCCCAAAATTAGAAAAAGGCATCTGATCATATAGGAAATTGTTTAAAATGTATAGCATACTCATCGAAACATGGAAAGGAGGAGGGATTTTTGAATAATATTCCGAAGTCTATAGTCTGATATAGTTCATATAGACCATTACGGGCCTGTTGGTAATGGTAGGACACTTAAACACTTCCTTGTTGTTATTGATGCTAGCACGAAGTTTGTGAGACTTTACCCAACGAGAACTACGAATGCAAGGGAAGTGATAGGTCATTTAAAAGATTATTTCAGGTCTTACAGTCGTCCAAAGTACATAATAAGCGATAGGGGCACGGCTTTCCCTTTTGGGGAGTTCCGGGAATTTCTGGAGGAAAACAACATTCGGCACATAAGGGTGGCAACTGGTTCTCCACAGGCAAATGTTTACTGGGATACCGTATTAGATAAGGTTGAACATACTTTGAACAACTCTGTACACAGGGCAATAGGCGAACATCCAAGCGTGATGTTATTTGGTGTGGGACAAAGGGGATGTGTTATGGATTCTTTAAGGGAAACTTTAATAGAAGATGTGCAGGATGTACAACAGGTTGATCATGAAAAGGTTAGGCGAAAGGCCTCGGAGAGAAAGAAGGCTTTGCAGGATTATAATAAGAATTACGTCGACAAACGGAGAAAACCTCCTACCCAATACTCAGTAAACGATTATGTTATGGTGAAAAATTTTGATTCGCACTCTGGAGTATCCCGAAAACTTATTCCGAAATTCAAAGGCCCTTATAGAATATCAAAAGTTTTGCTGAATAAAAGATATCTCTTAGAGGACATAGAGGGTTTTCAACCATCTCGGAACCCATATCGGGGTGTATGGGCTATTGCCAATAAACGTCCGTGGTTCAAAGGTCGGAGGATACATAAGCCGAGATCATATGATCTCGTGGTCAGGATGGCCGAATTGTAGTAGTATTTCGTGGTAGGTGTATGGTTCCTTTTATTTATGCCAGTGTACATATGTTTTTGCAGTGTAGTAGTACTATTCCGTCCTTTTAAATGGTTATCCTTTTATTTCTGCCAGTGTACATATATTTTCGCAGTGTATTTATACTGTTCAGTCCGGTTAATAGTAGTCTTTCTTTTATTTGTTATATTTACAGTCTTTTAATTATATAAATACGTATATCTGTCCTTTTCTATTATTGTCCAGCTTTAAGTTATTATACATATTGTTTTTTAGTTTTTAAGAATACGATTATTAATAAAGTAGACGTTAAACCGAAAGGTCGTGTAAGTGTTTCATTTTACTTACTATAATATATTTCTTAAATTTTTGTAAATTTTGATATATTATTATTATTTTGTTATTCCTTTTTAAATAGTAAAACAAAAAATAAATAAATTGATTTTTCTTTTAAATATTATTCATTTTCCATTGGTTTTACTTTTATGCCGGTTAATCTCTTTTACTTTTTCAACTTACGAAATTTAGTGAAATTAATGTGTAATTATAGTTTTGAAACGCAGTGTATATATGTATATTAATATTTTACTTTCTTTTTTGCAAAAAACGGCATATTTTGACATTCCAAGAGTAATTTATAATTTACATACAAAAAATCAATTAACATTTTTGAAGTTTTACTGAAGTTTTCAAAATTTTAAAAATAAAGAAATCTACAAACACAATAAAAATGAAAAAGAAAATTTGAAATTTATTTTTATTTTTATGAAATAAAAACAACAGAAAAGGAAACCCAACACAAAATATTGTTAATTTTTTTAACCGTGTTATTATGTTTGTTATTAGATCAATAAAACAAGATTAGCATCTTTATTTAAGTGGCTTTAAAAACGA
Organism: Delia radicum; assembly: GCA_021234595.1. NCBI lineage: Eukaryota > Metazoa > Arthropoda > Insecta > Diptera > Anthomyiidae > Delia > Delia radicum. The sequence goes on from CM037854.1 coordinate 182,027,205, forward strand.
CTCGAAGGGCTTAGATCTAGTACCAGATCTATTCAAAGAGATCATGCTCATATTTGGGCATGAGATGAACAGATTTGGTACTAGATCTGATCAGTATATTACATGACATAACTGTTCATATATGTTCAGATCTGACACAAAATCTTATTATATTTAATCAAATCTAATTAGATTAAATCAGATTAGATATGACCAGATGTGCTCATATTTGGGCATGATTCGTTCAGAGATGAACAGATTTGGTACTAGATCTGATCAGATCTAGCCATAAAGTATATTACATGACATAACTGTTCATATATGTTCAGATATGACACAAAATCTTATTATATTTAATCAAATCTAATTAGATTAAATCATATCTAATTAGATCTGATCAAATTTAATCTTTTTTACACTTTTGTTGAATGAAATTGCTAATTCACAATCCCCACAAAGTTTTTTCATCTTCTCTTACATTTATTAACAATTAGTGTTTTCTATTTGTAACAGTTACATTTTAATTATGATCTCAAACCTGACAAATCCAAAATAAAATGCAATTTTATAAAAATTTTAATTGTATTTATCAAAAATTTCATACGCCTAATGAAAAAGTTTCTTTGAAAATAGTTTAATAAAAATTATTAAGCTTTTCCATAAAGTTTAAGAAATTTTGCATTCACTATGTAAAGAAAATTTCATTAGATTAACGAAAAATTTCATTAAAACTCGTCCAAGAAAATTCTCTCTTTGTAAAATGAATACTACACAGGTAGAAAAATACGAACGGGGCAGCGCTGGCGCTGTGTTGGAGACGGTAGTACATGTACTGTCAGTGTGTCGGATTTTTAACATTTACAGTACTGGCACAGTGTAGAAATGATAACACCAATATACGATTGGCAATGAAATTCAATAGTTTGCCAGTACTTTAAATAAGATAATTTAGTATGTAGCCAGTACTTTAAAAATTCGTTTTTTTTTAGCAAAAGTAAGAAAAATAACCAATTATTCTATTTTCACAAGTCTTAGCTCATATAAAATCTGCGATTTTTATTTTAAGTAAAAATAATTTTGAATTAAAAAAAAATTAGAAAATTATCCAAATTTTCATTTATTTATTTATAAAGATTTATCTCATCTTCCGAACTGGCGTTTCCACGCCATTACAGCCGATACTAAATAATATATCGTTAACTAACAACATTTTCGAACCCGTTTTTACTGATAATTATGATTCATTAGTTATTATTTGTAAAAACTTTATGCCTACACATGATTTTGGACTGCTATAAAAATTTGGACACATAAAATTTTTTTTAAATTTTCTACATTTTTTTTTGTTTTCCCTGTAAAAAAGAAAAATGCGGTTGAGTGATTATACGAAACTGAATTTTTAGAAAATTGTGTAGTTCTTTAATCAAAACTGCTAATTACATAAAATAATTGTCTAAAATATTTATCGCCGGTCCGGCGAGTAAAACCAAAATTTTATCTGAAAATCACAATAATATTTTAACGTCATATAGACAGTCGCAATTAATAACACTGTACTAAAATACATTATAAAAATTTGCCCTATGGCGATGTCTCAACTTAAAACGCAGAGTTGTCAACACTGAACTTAAAAACCATTCGTCAGTCTGGTAACGTTGTGAAATGGAGACGGAGGAGATTAGAAAAATAAACAAAAATCTAAAAATAGAATATTTGTGTTTGTTAAGGTGTTATGATACTTGCTATTTTTTGTATTTTTTCTATATTGGAGAACAGTGCAAATATATTTTCATAGGAAAACTGACTAAGTGTAAAGAGTATGATTATACCATAAAAAATCTTGATATGTCAAACAAATATACGTGTGTTATCGATAAGTAATCTTAGACTGTCAAAAAAAATATAAAAATTTTTATCTTAAAATTGACATATTTGTGTTTGTTAAGGTGTTATGATACTTGCTATTTTTTCTATATTGGAGAACAGTGCAAATATATTTGCATAGGAAAACTGACTGATTATACCATAAAAAATCTTGATATGTCAAACAAATATACGTGTGTTATCGATAAATAATCTTAGACTGTCAAAAAAAATATAAAAATTTGTATCTTAAAATTGACATTTCCAGATTAGATGTTAGCACTGCTGCCAACTTTTTTAGTTTTTGATCGAAAGTAGCGGGTTTTAACTTTTTTTTTTTTGCGATTTTTAGCTTTTTTTGACGGTTTTTGTGGGAACAAAACGTGGGCAATATTGTTTGTTTTGTTTACATTTTATTTTGAAATAACAAAAAAGTATTTCTTGTTCTTTCTCGCATTTGTTGTTTCTTTCAGTCAATCCTAAAAAAATCCAATACAAAAAATAGCAAGTATCATAACACCTTTAGTGTTGGTCACTTCTGACAATAACAGAAAAGCTAATAGGAAAGGAAACTGCAATTTAGCTGAATTACACTCGAGGGCATACTTGGGTGTGATCGCTAAACGGCCATGACTTGGTATTGTTACGTTTGTAATGTACGAAGGAACGCAGGTTTGATTCTTACAGTCGCAGGTTGTTGAAAAATTTATCATATAGAGACAATCTGACAATTATAACCCACAAATAATAATACAATTTAACTGGAAAATCACTGATGACGCCTGTCCATAAAAAGGCAAACTAGTCTAGTCTGATTTAAAAATTAATAGTGTTTATAATTTTTAGAGAAAAACGTTTATTCTTCTTAACCTCAACATTTCTAAATAATACTTTTATTTTTTATCAAAAATAAGATTTTTTTTTATCGAAATATGCAAAAACAAGAGCAAAATATGCAAAAATATGCCATAATAAATCAATGCCAGACTTCGTCAATTGTTCTAAAAAGAGATAATAAAGATATTATTTTTCAATACGACGCACAGCAAAAAACATGAAACAACATATTTCTGGTTGCACTGAAATTGAGGATATTTTGAGTAACAGAAATCGGAAATGTATACTAAAAAAATTGTAAAATAGCCAAAAACGACAAATTACTTTTCTCTGGTTTTAAAAGAACACTTTTCCCAAATTTTTTATTTTTTAAATTTTTTACAACTGTTTGACAATTTCTTTCAGATTTTATTAGATATAAAAATTGTTAGTTTAACTGTCACTTTGGGAACCTTAAAATTAAAAATTCCCAATTTCACACCCATAATTTTACGGTTTTGCCAAAATATGACACAAGAAATAATAAATAATTGACCAAATTAGCCCAAAGGAAATACCTTACATACAAAAAATAAAAATGTTTATGTTTCATATCCTAATTTTTCGGATAAACATCCATCTCTGAGTTCCCGTACCAATTCAAAATATCACAAAAATTTCTTTAAAATTTACAAAAATGTTCAAAAATTATCACCCCCCAAAATAGAGGACTGGATCGGCCACTGGTTAATGTACAACAATTTTTATTTTTTATAATAATACTTTTATTTTTATTTTTGTAAATTCTGAAGGAATGCAAGTTTTAATAGATGCCAGAGAAAAATTAGATATTCCATGGGGCAACAGCGATCGAGATAAAGATGCAAATGAGACCAAAATAATGGAATGCAGCACATTACAAACAGAAAAATTTGTTCAATATGCAGTTATTATACGGCGACTTTGGCAAGACCGTGGTATTAGACGAGCATATGAACGACGAAGAGAATTTCAAATTGTAAGATAATTTATTCTGAATATTCAGTCTCAGTTTAACCAATTTTCGATTTAACGAAAGGACAACTTCATTACCGTGATTTATTTCATTGGTATGGAAAAAAGGCTTTTGTACTCGACTAATTGACATATTGTTTGTTAAACCGGGACTTCACTGTATATTTTTATGTTAATAAAAACCCATGTAATGTTTGATTTATTGTTCTTTTTTCCAGAGTGATTCAGTTAATTATTTCCTAGACGAAATTGATCGTTTGGCGAAAATTGATTACACGCCTACACAAAAAGATATTTTGCATTGTCGAAAAGCTACCAAAGGAGTTTATGAATTTTCTGTTAAAATTCAAGTGAGTACAAGTTATTTAGAAATTCTCGAGGGAATCGGACACTACGGATTAATCGGACCGAAGATTTCAAACTTTGGCTATATCGTTAAATATAGTTTCAGTCTCTTCAATCGCAATAACAACATCACTGCTTTGTTACTAGGCAGCAATGACAAACATTACACTCATAGAAATAAACCTGTAAAAATAGCAGAAAAAAAGTACTAAAAATTAGTTAATAATGACGTTGCAGAAAAAACTGCTAAACTTAGCATTTTTTTTTTTGCTAAATATTAATAAAATATGAAGAGCAAAAATAAACCTGTTAACTTTCCAAAATTTAAGTTATATTCGAGTTGAATTTCAGTTAATTGAAAATAGAAATTTAATCTGTTAAAATTAGCAAAATCTTCTACTAAATATTTGTAGATTAAAAACAGCAAAAAAAAATGTTGCTATATTTACCTTAAATTTTGTAGAGTGAAAATAATATAATATATTTTGCTAAAATCAACAGAATTGTTTGCTTAATAATTGTAAATTGCTGATTTGAGAAGGGCAGATTTTTATTCGTATTAAAAAAAACTTTGAAAGTTTAAAATTTTCTTATGATTTTTTTTTTGTGTACTAATATTTAGCAAATTTTTTGCTGATTTTAGCAGATTAATTTGCGACTTTCATTCAACTGCTTGCTTATGCAATGTATTGAAGGAAGGATAGAACGAAGAAGGGAACTTGGGAGAAAACGCATATGTTGGCTAAGACATAAGATATTGGAGAGCTAATTCACACTGTCAGATGCCGTCAAACTTTTAACAAAATTATTCAAAATATTTTGAAATTATAAATTTGTATGTTTTCGCTAACATCCACCCAGTCAGAAAAAGATAAACGGACCACCGCTGGTTAGGAACTTAAGCAAGTGGTACAAGTGCTTTCCCAAACATTATTAGACAAAAGGTCCGTCTGTTCAAAAATGTAGGACAAGTACAAGGGAAACAAAATTTTTAACATTGGCAATATGTTGGTAAAACCATGAAATATGTGGTCTTAAAATAGATTTGTCAAAATAAAATTCTAAAAAGTTCATTTATACATTTTTTGATACCGCCGGTACTCGAACCCTGTCAGCCGACAGACAGCTCTAACGACTACCAAGCGGAGTCTCCCAATGGGTTCTCTCCGATCTTAATGAAATTTGGATACGTGATAAAGAAATTTGGATACGTGATAAAAATAAGAACACGTATTTTTTTTAGCATCCCAATCTCCTGTTTAGGGGTTAAAAAGTAGGGTCAAAAATTAATTGTCTCAGAGAAATTTTAGACAATTCTGGTACCAAATGAAAGAGCTTTTGAAGACGCATTAACTGGTATACGAAAAATGTCCGAAGATTTTCAATTACGAGGGCGGATCAATAAGTCCGTGACTTTTTGAACGAAACACAGTTTTTTTTGGAAAAAAAAAATATTTTTCAACATAATCTCCTTTTAGCTCATTACGTTCAGTCCAAAGTTTCTCCAATTTTTGTATCCCTTCCAAAAAATAGGATTTTTCGAGGTCCATAAAATATTCATTTGAATAATCAATAATTTCATCGTTGGAGCTAAATCTCTTTCCACCGAGCCATTTCTTTAGGTTTGGAATCCGGAGAATATGGCGGATGAGGTACCAATTCGTAGTCCTATTCATGGAATTTTGCCATTGAGACTGCACCCGTGCATTATCTTGATGAAAAGAACTTTTGACCATATGGGGTCGTTTTGTTTTTTAATCCTCGTTAAATCGGTCCAATAAGTTGGCATAACATTCGCCGTTTATTGTTTTTCCCTTTTGAAGGTAGTAGATTTGGATTATCCCGCGTGCATGCCAAAAAACTGTTGCCGTCACCTTATTGGCCGACAAACTTACCTTGGCCTTCTTCGGAGCCGGTTCACAGGGAGAAACCCATTGTTTAGACTGCTGCTTGGTCTCCGGAGTGTTGTAATGACTCCATGTTTCATCTACAGTTACAAAACGCTGCAAAAGCTCATTCGAATTGCGGTTAAACAACTTCAAACAATCCTTTGAAGTTGTCACACGATTACGTTTTTGGTCAATTGAGAGCAAACGCGGCACCCATCTTGCAGACAGCTTTCTTAAGCCCAACTGATCATTTAAAATCGAAACCACACTGCCATATGAAATGCCTATGGCATCAAAAATCTCACGCACTTTTACTCTTCAATCGGCCAACACCATATCTCGGATTTTTTCGACATTTTCCAGTGTATTGACCTCAATTGGCCGTCCAGAATGACCAGCGTCATTTGTACTTGTACGACCGCAACGTAAGTCAGCAAACCACTTTTTTCCATTTAAATCGATGGTGCAGAGTCCGTATGGTATTTATCAAGCTTTTTCTTGGTTTGATTGTGTAGAAATGTTTTTCAATCGAGTTTGTTTTTTGTTTTTATGTTTTCTAATTTTGAAAATTTTGTCATTCTGTGAAAATTTTGTGAACTGAATAAATCGAACTTTTTCTTATCTTTTTAATTCTATAAAATAAAATTCTTTAATTATCGTCAATCGTGTTATATTACTAGAGGTTATGGGTGATGTAAAAGATACACATGGAATCCCTCAATTTAAAGGAGATGGTTTTGATGATTGGCACTTCCGAGTTAAAACTCACTTGGATTCGCAGAATTTGTTGGATGTTCTAACCGGCAATCCTTCAACCGAATCGAAAGCCTTAGAAGAATTTTTAAAAAAGGATGAGAAGGCAAAAGACAGAATAGTAAGTTTCGTTCATTCAGACTGTTTAAGTTTTATAAGGGACAAGAATAGCGCTAGAGAGATGTGGAGCAGTTTAAAAGATGCTTTTGCTAAAAAGTCAATCGTAAACCAATTGTTGCTAAAGAAGAAATTGGCTCAACTAAGAATGAACGAAGGAGATTATATTGTGACACACGTTTTAGCTTTTGAAAACTTGGTAAGACAACTAAAATTAGCTGGTGCAAGTATGGATGACTTAGATGTTTTGGCGCAGTTATTTTTAACTCTCCCTGAGAAGTACGATCCACTAGTCACCGCCCTACAAAATGTGGATGATGGAAAACTTAATTTAAATTTGGTTAAAGAGCGTCTAATGTCGGAGGAGACCAAACATGCAGATCGCAATGAGGAATTGGTAGGCAAAACATCATTCTCAACTAAGAAGTTTAACAATAAAAAGATATTTAATGGTAAATGCTATAAGTGCAATAAATTTGGTTATCAAGCCAATAATTGTTGGCAAGGTGAATTACAAGTTGCTAAAAATAAATCCGTTTCATATTTGTTAAGCGGAAATAAATACGAAAAAGCGAAAGATGATAAGAAAATTGCAAAGGTTGTTAAAAGTAAAGCTGTTTCATTTAAGGTAAGAAGAAATAATTTCAGGGAAGCCGAAGATGATAACAAAATTGTGTTCAAACTAGACTCTGGAGCTTCTGATCACATTGTAAAAGATAAAAGGTATTTTTCATCAATTAATGAGTTAGAAATTCCAATAGAAATATGTGTTGCTAAAAATAATGAATCGATATATGCTAATCATGTTGGAATGGTAAAAGGAGTTAGTAATATACATGAAAGATGTTTTGTTTGCTCCTGACCTAAGGGAGAACTTAATATATGCACGAATACTAACTAGGTCTGGGTTTTCAGTTAAATTTGTAAAGAACATTGGTGTTATTATGAAAGATGGGATTGAAATAGCTACTGCTTACCTGAGAGGAAATCTATTAAGTTAATATTAAGTATTACAGCTTGTGCAGCTCTGTCATGTGATAAAAATGAACTTGAATTATGGCATAAACGCTTAGGCCATATCGGTGTTTCAGGATATGAAAAACTTCAAAGGTTAGAAATGATATATAATAAGTTGACATCAAAAAAGCTAAGCTTTTGTGATGTGTGTGCAGAGGCTAAACTTTCTAGAAGTCCGTTTAATGGTAAGAGACCAAAATGTTCTAGAGTTCTTCAAAGAATCCACTCTGACGTATGTGGACCGAGTTTGCATACATCATATGATGGTTCAAAATACTTTGTATCTTTTATAGACGACTACACACACTTTTCTATGATATTTGGTAATAAGAAAAACTCTGAAGTATTTGCAAAGTTCCAAGAATATGAGGCTTTGGTGACAGCCATGTTTCCTTAATATAAAATTTCAGCATTAACAACTGATCAAGGTACTGAATATTTATCAAATCAACAAAAATGTTGGTACAAACTAAAGGGTATTCAAATTGAACCAACCGCTGCTTACTCGCCACAACAAAATGGTGTTTCGGAGAGGTTCAACAGAACTGTTTCTGAGAAAATTCGGGCATTGTTGTTTGAATCAGGTGTACCTAAATATTTTTGGAATAAAGCTGTTAAATTTGATAAGTGTTGTTATCCTTTTAAAACAACAAAATTCAGAAGATGAACATGTTACTGTTATCCAAAGGTGCCTCAAGCAAGAAGGGGATGAAAATGAAACCTCTGATGTGTCTGAAAATAATTCTGAAGTCGCAATAGAAACTAACTTGGACAACGAGGAAAAAAGCTGTATGATTCTGATGATGGTGGTACTGAAACTGTAGAACCTGAAAATGTAGCAAGAAGTCGTAGAAGATTAAGACGGTGAGGAATTAAAGTCATTAGAAAAAAATCATGTTTGGAAACTGGTCAAAGTTCCTTCTAATGTCAAACCATTAAAATCCAGATGGGTATTCCGAATAAAATACATAAATGGAAACCAAACTAAGTTTAAAGCTAGGCTGGTGGTAAAAGGATTTCTACAAAAACAAGGTATTGACTACTGGGAAACTTATGCACCTGTTGCTAAGTTATCTACATTGAGGATAGTTTTGTCTGTTGGTGTTCATCATGGATATATGTTTTATTAACTTAAGATCAAAGCATGATTAAGATCAAAGCATGATTACTGATTATGGAACGACAAGTTTAATAAATTCATTGTATCACTTGGCTTCTTAAGATCAAAGCATGATTACTGCTTATATGTTAAAATAGATAAAAAGAAGAATTACGTTTTATATTTAATTATATATGTGGATGATCTTCTTATCTTTGGCAGTAAACTTGAAAGCATAAACAAATTAAAAGCAAGTATATCAAATAAGTTTGAAATGTCAATGTTTAAACATAACACAAGAAAACAGCATTAATAAAATTTTAGACAAATTTGATATGACAGAATGTAACCCAGTAAAGCCTCCAATGGAAAAGGGATTACAACTGGAAAATAATAAAATTAAATTCCAATTGGATCAACCTTACCGCGAACTCTTAGGCAGTTTAATGTATATAATGATATGCTCGAGGTCAGATATTTGTTATCAGGTAGGCTACCTTGGACGATTTCAACAAAATTCAACAGAATTCCATTGGCAACATCTAAAAAGAATAGTGAGATATCTAAAAGGCACTTCTTCTGTAAAATTGAACTTTAAGAAAAATTGTTGTGATCCAGCTACGCTGATGCAGATTGGGCCACAGATTTATCAGATAGGAAGTCAGTAAGCGGATACGTATTTAAGGTTTACGGTTGTACAGTTTCTTGGTGCAGTTAAAAGCAACACATTGGCGACATATTCATCTGAAGCAGAATACGTCACCTTAAGTTTAGCAACAACGGAAGCCATTTGGTTGAGGGGTATAATGCAAGATCTTCAAGAAGTTGAAAGCGACTACAAAGTTAAAATTTTTGAAGATAAAGAGGTTGTATAGGAATCGCAAGCAACTTAGAAAGCAAACGTGTTAAGCACATTGATGTTAAGCATCACTTTGTTCGAGATAGTGTTAAAAATGGATTAATCGAAATAGAAGCTATTTGTAGTGAAACCCAATTGGCAGATACTTTCACAAAGTCAACAGATCCAAGTCGTTTCATTAAACTACTATGTGAACTTGGGTTAATCGATTGAGAGGGAGTGTAGAAATGTTTTTCAATCGAGTTTGTTTTTATGTTTTCTAATTTTGAAAACTTTGTTATTCTGTGAAAATTTTGTGAACTGAATAAATCGAACTTTTTCTTATCTTTTTAATTCTGTAAAATAAAATTCTTTAATTATCGTTAATCGTGTTATATTACTAAGATTGATGGTTTTTTTTCGCAAAAAAATAATGTTTAATGAGCACTTGAAATTCACTTTTTTCCATTTTTAAAAAAATCCACGAGGTTGTATGTTTTAAACAGCTGTTAAACGCAAAGTAAATGACGGTACTTGCTCAAAATTTGACAGTAGTCTATTATCAGGTACTACTTGATGGGAGCAGTGTTGCATTTCATATAACTACGAGGGAAGTTCGAAAAGTCACGAACTTATTGATCCGCCCTCTTATATTTGTTATTCAAAAAAATGAGCTTTAAGTGATATTAAAACTGGCGTTTTGTTTAAAGAATTATAGTTAAAGAATTATATAAGCTAAAATATATAATTATTAATGCCTAATAAATTTAATCGAGGGGGTGTCTGAGGTTTTACCGACATTCGTAAATTTTCCACTTTTATGCGACTTTTTCCGAAGAGCTTTTTAACCTATGTTTGAAATATTTTAAATAAATGGCAACCCTATCCCACTACATAGGCAATATTGGTATAAATATTTTTGTTTTCTTGAGTACATCGATGCTGCGTTTAAAAAAAAATCTGAATTTCATTAGTTTCAGATATGTTTTCATACAAAAATATATTACCTTTGGCCATACCTTTTAACCCATAAACGTGAGATTATGCCGCTAAAAAATACGGGTTCCTTATTTTTTTTCTTTATCACATATCCAAATTTCATTAAGTTCGGAGAGCAACCATCGGGAGACTCCCCTTGTGAGCTTATAATACATGATAGCAAAAAGCAACTAAAATTTAACTCAAATATAAATAAGTATTTGTAGATTCAACGGATTTATTTTTGCTATTCTTATCTTACAAATATTTAGCGAAAAAATCTACTAATTTTAGCAGTTTTTTCTGCTAAGTAATTTTTAACTAATTTTCAGTAGTTTTAGCAAAAAAATTAAATAATTTTTGTCTATCAGTGTATTCGTGTTTCCTTACTTTTTGGGTAAAGTTCGATAAAATAACAGCAAGCACGTAGTCCTCGTACATAGATAGAATCACCTAAAAGTACGGAATCGCAAAAACCGCTTTTCTAGCCCAAAAATTTAGGCGAATAAAAAGTATGAAAATTTACATGATTTTAATTTTACAAATACACATTGAAACGATAAAATTTTTGCGATATTAGAATGCCTCTGAACCCATATAATTTTAATCTTGAACCCGGTACAGTGGGGAAAATTGGATTTTTTTTGAGCAGATTTGCCTACATTCCACAGTTTTAAATGAAATTGAAAAAATAGAGACTAAGGAGTTTAGAAAAATAAACAAAATTCTAAAAATAGAATATTTGTGTTTGTTAGTGTTGGTCACTTTTGAGTATAATATACAATAATAGAAAAGCTAATAGGAAAGGAAACTGCTATTTAGCTGCATTAGATTCGAGGCCATACTTCAGTGTGATCGCTAAACGGTCATGACTTGGTATTGTTACGTTTGTAATGTACGAAGGAGCGCAGGTTTGATTCTTACACTCGCAGGTTGTTGAAAAACTTATCATATAGAGACAATCTGACAATTATAAGACACAAATAATAATACAATTTAAATGGAAAATCACTGATGACGCCTGTCCATAAAAAGGCAGAAACTATTCTAGTCAGATTTAAAAATTAATAGTGTTAATAATTTTTAGAGAAAAACGTTTAATCTTCTTCTTAACCTCAACATTTCTAAAATAAAAGAAAAAATTTAAATTTTTAAAATAACTTAATTTGAGATCGATTCCTCATGGCCGATTTCAAAGTCAACGATATATATTTACATCTCATACTTATTTTTTACGAAAATTTCTAATATAGCGCTAAGTATCAACATATATCATTATATCTTACGTTACATATAAGTTGATATTTGTTATCTCTTCATATATACTTGATATAGCTAAATATGAGATCATATATACATTAATGTATAATTATATATAGGTATATGTATATGACAATAAAATCAAACAAATTATATATAAACATATATGATAGAAATTAACAAAAAAAAATCGATCACTTTCATATAGAATTATCAAAAAAGACAAAAAAAGGAAAACTCAATGTATTTAAAATCGTCAAATTGCACCTCACTCTTGGAACGTTCATTTCATGTACGGGTAGCTCATATTTTTTTTTCTTTTTAATATTATATATAGCTTGATATAACTAATACAGTAGTCTTGTGTAGTAGTTATTTCTCAGCCATATATGGGCCTTTGGGCTCGGTTAGTTAATTGAACAATAATAAATTAAATAAAAAATCAAACAAAATTTTGTAAAAAACAAAAGTAAAAGTAAAAACTTTGAAAAGCTGCACTTAAAACAAAGTTCAAAGTTAATAGATTGAATAATATTTATTAGTAAAAAAAGCATTTTAAGTCTCAGTCTCTCAAGAAAACGCTTTTTTAAAGCTCACAATCGAAAAATCAAAACAAAAGTGAAAAAACATACAAAAGAAAAATTTGACTTCTCTTATAATTAAATATAAACATATATGGTAAAAACAACAAAAAAAATTTTGATTACTTTTACATATAATTGTATATGGCATCACATATTAGTGAAATTGAAATCACATCTAATTTTAAAATCCATTGATTTATATTTAAATTTTCATTTTTACTTAAAATGTGAAACGAAATATTAGTACATATTTCCAAACGTTTTAAAGGATTTTATGAATCAAAATTATCAAATTATATCAAATTATATATAACTTGATCAAATTAGATAGACCCATTTTTCGGATCAAATTATATCAGATGAGATCCTATTTGATCACATAAGACAAGGTTATGTATGCAATTTTTCGGATCAACTAAAAGATGCTGTGATATGAAATTATATATATGACTATATATTTTTATATATACCTATATCGGAACTTTTTCATCGGATCCTTAATAAATCTTTAAAATTAGCGAAATTAATTTTTTTTTATAATTCTGCTATACAAAATTTAAAACGTAATGTATCTTAAGTTAAAAATAATTTTATTCACTATTGATACTTTTTGTTAAATCCGCGTCAACAATTTTAGTTTCTTGATAATAATCAAATAAAATTTCAAATATTCACTTTTTGCTTTCACTACAGCATCTTTACTATCCTACTAAAATCGTTGAACTTTTCTTTAATTTAAAATAAATATTCTGTTCCACAAATACCCAGCATTAAAAAAATTTAACAAAATTCTAAAGATTTTTGTAAAACACCTAATATTTGTAATAAATTTCATACCACCTCACTTATGTTTTTTAGTTTAAAAAATTATGTAATTTTATTTGCTTTTGAACTTTAATTGTATTTCTCGAATATTGTGAAGATCAGGCGAGGTTCCAGGGGGAGGGAAAATGGAAAAATTTTTATAGCAGAAATATCGGAAAAATTTAAATTTCGCTGATTTTGACGATTTATTAAGAACACAAAATAAATGACTTCTAAAAACCGGTCATGAGAAATCGATCTGGAATTGAGTCAGTTATTTTTTCGAATTCGTTTAAAACTGTGGGCTGTAGGCAAAACTGCTGAAAAAATTCCATTTCCTCCACTGTGCGCTGTTGAAAAGTTATTGATTTCCTTCTTGCCCCCTAGGATAATGGTTGAACTTCTGTAAAGATCTTTATATTTCCGGTGATTCCTTCAATATTAATAAATTTACTTGGTTTTCCACAGCATAGCCAATTCGGCATCATATATTAGCCGAATCCCAATAGGTACAAGATTGTTTCCAATGTTTTATTCGAAGTGTATCTCATGACACCACTGATGCCTAATCAAAATAGGCGCTGTATTTTCTGAAGAGGTTTAATATGGCACTTTCTTCTCATTGATGTCCCCCATATTACTGCCGCATCGCCACTGTTTCATCCTCGGGTTTAACCCACATTTAGAGACTTCAGCTCTTCTACATGTGGCCCACGATCGGTGGGCCTTAGTGTGTTATTTCCAGTATAATTTCTTGTCAAGAATTAGCCCTATTAATTTCACCAATTTGGAGACACTAATGGTTTTGGCTAGAAAACGAGGTTCATCATAACTACTGATACTGTCTTTCGAGTTTCTAGGATTTTTCCTCTTAAGAGTATCGCCACATCGTCAGCATATCAGACAGGTTGGAGACCCTCATTGGTGGTCACCCATAGTAGTGTTGAAAGAATGTTCCCCTTTGTGGTCCTACGGCACACCCTGTCTCTTATACTGATGCCATTGACCTCGCAATTAATCCATTGGCTCCCTAGCATATGACTTATCCACTCTATATAGCCCGGTCAATAGCAAACTGGGCTTGGCACCGGATAAGCTTTTCGGTTGAGTATGATGAGTTAGATGATCCCTCTTTATAAATATATTTAATGCCAGGGCTGGCAAAACTATGGCGTCATTTTGGGTGGCTCGCGGAGTTTTCTTAATTATTTGAAAAAAAAAAAAATAAAAATTTATTAGAAAACCAGCAACAATTCTGCTAAATTAATTATTAGAGTTTTAAATATTTATTATCGATACAAAAATGTGAGCTTAAACCAACTATTGTGAAATTTTTTATAAAGATTGTAAATCACATTTTAAAACATTTAAAAAAGTTTCAGAAACTATTCTTTTTACAAAATTACGATTAATAACCAAAAAACGTTTTTCAGAAATCAAGGTACCACATGTTTCAAATATTAGATGTACGGAAGTATTTCGGCAGATAAATACACCATTTTCAATTGTTTTTCGGAAGTTATAATTTTATTTCAGAAATTATCAATTGGAGGGCTTATTGAAAAACTTGATAAGCCACATTTTATTTTCCGTTGGTTTTTGCCTTGTTTAGATTTAAATATGCAAAATAATTTGGCATTTTCAGGACGTCTATACTCTAGGTACTTGCAATAAGTATTTAAGCCAGACTTCTATCAAATATTAATCCATGGATGTCAAGAAAACAGTGAGAATCCATAAAATATATGTATGTGGCTTATCAAGTTTTTCAAATAATCTCTTCAATTGTATTTAATATTTATTAATTGGATTTCGGAAATTATAAATTGAATTTCAAATTTATCAATTAAGTTTCCAAAACAATCAATTGTACTTCAGTTGTATCAATTGTATTTCAGAAAATACTAATTGAATTTATTAATTGTTTTTCAGAAATCATCAATTGTATTTCAGATTTAACAATTGTATTTCAGATTTAACAATTGTATTTCAGATTTAGCAATTGTATTTCAGATTTAACATTTTCAAAAATTATTAACATTGGGGTAATGAGGGCACATTTTTTTCTAGCTGTTTTAGTTTTCGAGAAATGGACGATTTAAATTTTATTTAGCCGATTTTTGAAAAAAAAAAATTGACAAATTAAAAAAAAGTTGTCCGCAGTTTTCCAGGACGTTTTACATTTTATTTAGGCGACATTTATCTCTTTAAGTTTTCGAAATATGTTCCAAATAAATGCTCTTTGTGCTCTGCGAAGCTTAGTTTTTGAGAAAAACCCGATTTTAAAACCTGGACAATCAATTCAAAATTTAGGACCGGTGTTAGGGTAAAAGGATAAATTTTGATCAGTGGTGCAAATATTTTTTCTCTAGCTCTTTTAGTTTTCGAGATACAAAACTTTTTCAATTTTATTAAATCTATTTTCTTTTTTTCAATTGTGGTGTTTTATTTTCAATTTTTTTATTTATTGTCAATTTTAGAGGTTCTTCATTTTTGATGATTTTTAAATTTAAAAATTTTTGTGATTTTTATGAGTTTTTAACAATTCTAAAAAACTTTTTTTTCTGACTTTCCAATTTTAGCGATTTTTTTTTATGTTTTTGGCTACTTTTTTAATTTTGGCGATTTTTGTTTAAATTTTGATTTTTTTGGACTTGGCGATTTTTTTACAATTTTTTTTTATATTATGGGGATTTTTTAAAATTTAGTTTTTTTAAAATTTAGTTATTTTAAAATTTTGTCTTTTTTTAAATTTTAGCATTTTTTTTTTAAATTTTGTTTTTTTTTATTTTTTTTGAGTGTTTTAATTAGGGTTTTTTTATTTTGTCAATTTTTACAATTTGGTCTTTTAAATTTTAGCAATTTCTCAATTCTGACTATTTTTTTTCAATTTTAGCGGGTTTTTTTTTAATTTTTATAATTTAAAGTTTTTTTTTTTAAATTACATTTCATTTTGAATTGTCAGGTTTAAGATCATAATTAAAATCTTACTATTAAAAGAAACACAATACTAGAAAACACAATTTTTTAAATTTTTACCAATTGATTTTTATTTAAAAAATTTCTATAGATTTTTTCTCATTCATATATAAACTTGAAAGAAAAAAAATACTCAAGGTAGAAATTTGAAAATACAAATTCAAATTGGGTGTGGGCTAGAGTAATATCGGTCATATCGGCGTAGACAAGCGACTTCACATATTCCCACAGAAAATATTCCAGCGGCGTTAAATCGCACGATCTTGGAGGCCAATTCATGGGTCCGAAACGTGAAACTATGCGGTTAGCAAACGTTTCCTTCAATAAATCAATTGTGGCACGAGCTGTGTGACATGTTGCACCGTCTTGTTGAAACCACAGCTCCTGCACATCATGGTTGTTGACTGCCAAATACGGCAGTTTTGTTTATTGACATATCAATTAAACTAAAAGTGAGCTTCATCGCTAAACAAAATTCGCTTATGAAAATCGGGATCAACGGCAATCTTGTGTTAGGCCTATTCACCGAATCTACGCCTTGCTATGTGATCGTGTGGCTTCAATTGTTGCACGTGTTGGATTTTGTAAGCACGCAAACCAAGATCTTTCCGCAAAATCTTCCATAAATTGGATGGACACATATCCAATTCCTGTGCACTATGGCGGATAGACTGATTGCAGCAATGATTTCTTCTGTACGCACTGTACGACGTCTCTGTGGATGCATATTATCATTTTGAGTAAACGTGGTGCTAATACGTTCCATAGTTTATCGAATTAATTGCTCTGATGGCCGATTATGTTGACAGTAAAATAGACGTAGTGCGTGATACGTATTTCGAACAGAACCATGATTTTCAAAATAAATTTGCACAATTTGGAAGCGTTGTTCAGGCGTCAGTCTATTCATGTTAAAATGCCAAACCAAACTTAACATAAATCACTTGACAGCTGACAAGTTCTATACCTGTAAAAAAACTCCCTTTACATACACATGTTTTGATTTGGTGGTTCATAAATAAATCATTATGCATTTTTGTTAAGACATTTAATTTTTTACTTAGTATACAATTAATAATAATTATTATTTTATTAAAAACAAAACATAATTAAAACATACAAACTGACCAGGAGCAAATGTATTTCATTTAAATTTTTGTCAATTTTCTCTTAGATTATAATTTAAAATTTCCGCAACATCTTTTTAATCTCTCTGTTGGTAACCGCAGACGAATTTATATTTTATAGTTTGTTTAATTGTTTAAGTCCAAACTTATGAATTTGTTTGCTTTTCAAACTTATTAAATTGTTTGCTTTTGTAATTATTTTGTTGAATTTAGTTTTGACATTTTTCTTTTATAATTTTTTTTAGTTATTAACCCTTAAATGCATAGTGTAGTCTTATTTTTCAATAAAAATCATTTTTAATATACATTTATTTTTATACATTTTTTTCTGTATTTTTCTCGGAATATACACGTCTTTAGTAATCATATATAAAAAATGGTTTGAAAAAAGAGATCATGTATTTAAGGGTTAATCATGAAAGTCGAAAAATTTTAAATTTAATTAAAAACTCAAAAAATGCGTTTTTAATGATAACGAAAAAAGGACAAAAATAATTTCAAAAAGATTAAATAAAAAACATATTTAAATAAAAAAAATGTAAGCTTTCAAATAAAATATTTTTTTGTCTCTATTATGATCCTTCAATTTTGTGTACGGGGTAATCCAAAATTTTGAAATTTTTGGTTTTTCGGTTATAAAATCATAAAAACACACTTTCATTTAAATCGACGAAATCATGCATGTAAGAATTAAGATATGAAGGGCTTATTGCAAAAACTTGATAAGCCACATACTAATTGTTATTGGTTTTTGCCTTCAAAGTGTTGATTTAGTGTGACTTTTGCAGGACTTTTTTCTCTAGATACTTGTATTAACTTTTATCAAATACTCATCAATAGGTGACTAGAAAACAGATAATACCAGCAATAAAATAAATGTGGCTTATCAATAAGCTCTTCATATCAACTAACAAAAAATATTATTTTTAACTGGAGCAAGAGTTGATTACAAATAGGTCAGTTATTTAAAAATATTTTAATTTTAACTAAGGTTTCCTATGACTGACGATGACAGCAACATTTGTCATTAATTTTCATTCGATCACAGGCCAAGCTCTTTGGAGATAGAGGACATGCGGCACAACATGAATGACACACTCAATCAAGACCTTTCTACAATCTCCGAGTGGGGTCGCGCGAATAAGGTCGATTTTAATGCACTCAAGACCCAATGTTGTATGTTAACCCACAGACGGGCTGTGGAACTAACATTGTCATCTGTAACTATGGATAGTATAGGTATTGAGGAATCGGATACTCTTCATGTTCTGGGCATGAGAATACAGTGTGATGTCCGTTGGAATAAGCACATATTTCAAGTGTCGAAAGAGGCATTCAACTGTCTTATTTTTCTAAAACGGTGCAAGACTTACTTCACTCCATCCGATCTCCTTACTATTTATACCAGCTATATCCGGCCAAAAATGGAATACAACTCTAATATATGGGCAGGGGCTCCACTGTCTATTCTGAAGCTTCTGGACCGCGTTCAGGGGAGGGCGGTGAAGCTTATCAATGACAGTAGTGTATCCAACTCTATTGATTCATTGGAGCATCGTCGGAATGTGGGTTGTGTGACACTTTTCTATCGATATTACCATGGGAGATGCCCATCTGAGATAAGTGAACTTATTCCACGAGCCCGAGTTTTTATTCGTAATACTCGCTTATCTACTGAAGCCCATCCGTTTGTAGTTGATTGTCCTGTGTTTCGCACAACGCATTACAGAGAAAATTCGTTTTTTAGTCGAACGATTCGTATGTGGAACAAACTTCCCGCAGAAGTCTTCTCTGTTACTTACAATTTAGAAAAATTTAAATCAAATATCCACAAACACTACTCCCTCTTTCCTCCCTCCCATACCCTATTTTCCTGATCAATACAATGCACTGCATGAGTAGGGGCATCCCCTGAGTATTGGTTGAAATTAAATTAAAAAAAAAAAGAACACGACTTTTACATACTGTCGTCAGTCGGTTAAAAGTATTTAAAATTTCAATTCATATACAAATAAAAGCTTTTGTGTTTTTTTTTTTACATATTAATAATTGAATTCAATGATTAACTCCTTTCTATACTCAAGTGCATCTACAATGTAACGAAATAAATCATTCCAATTTAATTGTACATCATTTAATATGTTGGTTACTTCATTTTCATCGAATGTGACGCAGGATAGGGCAGTAGGCTAAAGTGTATTAGGGTTTCTTCCTCTTTGAGGTTACATAATGAGCATATATTGGATCTCTGTTGCTGGAATCTAGTTGCATTTAGTTCAATAAGATCGCATCGGGCTTTAAATATCCAACTGACTATATTTATATTGGGGATTGTTTCAAAGTAAAACTGTGGGTTTCCATAATTTAATTGTTTACAAAAGCGGTTTGTAGCAGAGGCTTGTTGAAGAAACGTTTCTTTTATGTTATTTTTTATAGTAGTAAGCATTTCTGATCTTAAAAATTCCTAGTCTTCTTTGGTTGAACAATCTGTGATTTGAATTGTGTTACAATCTTCAGATAATTTTTGAATATTTTTATACCAAAATAAATGTTTTTGTATTAAAATTTTGGATAATTGATTTGGAAGGCGATGGTTTTTGTATGAAAATAATGTTTTGATAATATATCTCAAGTGCAAGTCTAAGGTGTATATGTGGCTATTTTCTATATTTGTTTCTAGCATAAATACATACGTTGGTGTAAATGATGGTAACTTTAAAATCTTTTTTAAGAAAAAACTTTGAAATTTGTCAACATCATCGAAAAGTGTAAAGCCCCAGATTTGAGCTCCATATGACTGAATTGCTCTGCACACAGACTGAAAAAGTTCCATTTCGCCTTAAGGGATATGTTCTTTTTCCCTAGGAAGTCCATGTAGCATTAATATTGTTTTTTTCCAGATATTTGCTAAATGACATTTTTGGGGTAAGTGTTACTCCTAAATATGTGTATTCTGAGGTTATATTTATTGGGTTACAATTAAAAAAGAATTTTTCACGATTATACATCTTTCCACCTTTTCGAAATATCATCATTTCCGACTTGCTGAAATTAACTTTAAGGTTCCAAGTTGTACAGTAAATTTCAAGTTTCCTGATCATATTCTGCATTGTTGAAATATCGTCAGCTAATATAACAATGTCAACAGCATATAATAATAATCGCACATTTAAACCTTGTATATTAACTCCTCCACTTATAAAATCGTGTAAATCGTTCAGATACAGTGAGAAAAGAGTTGGTGACAATAAACATCCTTGCTTTACCCCAGATGATGTGTAACATTTTTCCGATAAATCTTCTCCAGTCCATACGGTGAAATTAGTTCTGCTATATATGCTTTCGATCATATTTACCATTTTCGACGATATATCGGCATTGTGAAGCTTGTAAATAAGAGATTTTCTTGATATTTTATCAAAGGCAGCCGTGAAATCGACAAAAAAAGCATATAGTTTGCGGTTTTCACTGAATTTTATGTTTGCAATTGCTGCTAGATTGTAAATGTTGTCTGCTGTAGAATATCCTTCTCGAAATCCAGCTTGATATTCTGTAATAAAGTTACGTTTTTCCAACCATTTATTCAATCTATTATTTAGGATTCCCATTAGAATTTTTGCAATATATTCATAAAAGAGATTCCACGATAATTACTGACCAAGCCTTTGTCACCTTTTTTGAATATCGGGAAAATAATGCTAGTGATGAATTTTTCATCTAATTTAGCTGTTTCAAATAATATGTTGTAAGATTTAGTGAGTTCTTCTATAAAAGTATCAGTTGCATTCTTAAAAAAATCATACGATATCCTATCTTCACATGGCGCCTTATTATCTTTAGCTTTTGCCAAAGCATATTTCTATTAGTGAAATAGCTTCGTCTAGGTCAGGGTCAGAATAAAACATAGGGGCATAACTAACATCATTTGAACTTTGTATGGGATTAAGTAACGAACAGAAATAGGATTTAAACACAGAAGCAGATATTCCCGGACTTTCCTGCTTATCTGTTTGCCGTATTTCCTTAACGATATTCCTCCAGTTCTTATTGTTTCGAACTAAATTAATTTGAACTTGAAGATTCTTAATGTAGTTTACTCTGCTTTCTTCACATATATCTTTAAAATTACGATTTGTCTGTAAATATTGCTGTTTGTTTTCCGTTGTTGTATTTTGTCTGAATTTTCTCAATGCCTTAAAAGACTTTTCTCGAGCATTATGACATTTGAAATTGAACCAATGATTTTCTGATTTAAAAGGGTTAGCTCGTTTGTGTGTATGTGGGTTTGAATGTTGTATGATTTCTGTTAACTGATTCAAATCTAAAAACTTATTTTGTTGTTTGAATACATTTGTTTGCTGATTGAGCTTAATTTTATATAATTCAACATTTTTTTCGTCCCATTTTAGCTTAGGCAAGAGGTTCATTGTATTATTTGGACTATATCTCACTGTTATACTAAGAGTTAACAATATTGGCATATGGTCTGACCAACTTCGACTATCAACTTTAAAATTGTTCACAAACTTTAGCAGTTCGTGTGAGACAGCACATATATCTTTTACAGATGTACCCACACCACTCTTAAATGTAAAATTACCTTCTTCATCCCCTTTTGTGCATTCGTTTAAAATATATAAGCCGAAATCTATACAAAACTCATTAAACGATATTCCCTTACTATTTATCTCAAAGTCCTTTGACTTCCTTATTGGAAGACCAGCGTTAAACGTCTCTCGTAAAAATTCATCTAATATTTGTTGTGTGTTACCAATTCGTATGTTAAGATCTCCAACTACAATAGGGTTTATAACGTTTTTGTTTGTAAAAAATCTTTTTACCACTCTAAAATTATTTTGCCATGTTGCATCTCTTAGGTATAATGGTATAACAGTTATCTCGAAATTGTTGATTTTGAGTATATATATTCAATTTGTTCTTCCGATATGAAGTTAAAGCATATGTTTTGCATTTTTTATTCTTTTTTTTACCCCAAATACGTTACCACCAATTGCCCTACCAAACCTGCTTACTCTAGCCGCTGGTTTCCAAAAAGTTTCAAAGCCCGTAAAAAATTTGTTGAATCTTTCAATTTTTTCTTCAGTTATATGTGTTTCTAGCAATAAAAAATATCACTCGATTTTATGTATTGAAAGAAATCATTTAAAAAAATTTTATTTTCCAAACCATTGATATTATAAGAAAGTACTTTTAGGGCAGTGGTCTTCATCCATATCACCCAGGTGACGAAGTTTTTCGGGTATTTATTTATTCTCTTCGTGAATATTATAACCAGGGTTGCTCAAAGTAAAAAAAATCCTACAAAACAGCTTCTTGAAATGTACCAAAACTACCTGTATCGCTAATCTTTATTACAATATCTTTAAATATTTAATATCGTACTGTATTTACCAATATTGCTTTTATAACTTTCAGAAAGCATTTTTTGTTTTATTTTCCTATCAAAAACTTAACTAATTGTAATAAATTAACAACGCTACAAAATCTTTCATAAAAAAATCCGTACTCTTTGTTTGCATCGTACTGAACGGCAACCATAATTACAACAATAAATATGTGTGTGAGATAAATGTTTCATTCAGTAGCTAGTTAGCTTTCAACAGAGTGGGAGTATAGCGGATCTTTTTATGTTTTAACGTTTTTAAAGAAAGCTGCATTTTTGTTTGATACACTGAGAAGTTTTGATAACAAGCTACATAAATTTATGCATGTTTGTTTATATTTCGTATAAATATATATTTCTTTACAGCATTTGAAATTAAAATATTTAATGAATATGTGGGATGTTGAGTGGGAAACCCTTTTTATATTTTCTATGAACACATTAGTTTTTAATTTAAAATTAATTTATATTCAAACTTAACCCTTAATTTACATTCTGTAAACAAATAAATTCATACAAATAGTTTCGCAAATTTTGTTTGCTCTTTTTTTTTTGCCAGAATATGAAAATTTAAAATAATATTTAATCAGAAAAAATTGCACTGAAATCGTATTGTTTTTACAGTAATCAAACCAGCATTCAACAAAAATATCTGTATTATTAGTTTTAAAATTAAAAAAATAGATAAAAAAAAGAAAAAACGTTTTAAAACGTTTTATTGTTCAAAAAACATATTTTCCAAAATATTTTTTTTTTTCTTTTAATATTTATACACTAAGACATTTTTCGACTTTCAACTTGAGGTATATTTGTAATTTAAAGTATATTTGAATTTTTTTCATTTCTATTGATTTATAAAAACATTTTAAATTTTATTGATATTTATTTTTGATAAAAACAAAAAATAAAACGTTTTCCGGGTGATATGGATGAAGACCACTGATGTACATTATTGTTATTATCAATACAATATTGTTTTTTATCAGTACAATATTGTCCCGTAATTTTTTTGCAACAAAAAGTCATAACCCTAATGTACATACATATTTTTAAAATTTATATTTTTTTAACGCAACATATTCAATAATTTCATAATTGTTATAACAATGAAAACAAATCTTGTAAGAAACCACAAAAAGAAAAACTCATCACTTCTTTCAGTGTAATACTCTCATTTTAAGTGTGTTTCTCTTTGTGAAGACCACTGTTTTAGGGGCATACATACATTTTCTTGGTTATTTTCAGTTGCATTATGGTGTTTACTTGAGTTTACAATTTTATTTGACTTATTATATGTGTTTTGAATTAGTTTTTTGAATTTAAAGTACATAAAATATTATTATAATCATTATCAATAGAATCAATAACATCTCCATATATTTTCCGCAAAACATCCTTACCCATCTCCTTTCCACTTACCAACTCTTTTTGCCAGTTCCAATAGAATTTATCATCTTTTATACGAATTTTATCATTGATAACATTTATAATAAGCATAATAAGCAATTAATAAAGAAAAAGTAAAGTATAAGGTATGTTAGGAAGTATATTCCTAACTCGCAAGACCATTTAAATTACCATCAAGGCAATTTATATCGTAACAGTTCATATCGTCTACTTTTTGGCTTGCATAACGTTTCGTGTGTGTCAACAACGAGAATAGCAAAACAGGTCTTGACACACAATCAAAATGGCAACAGAACCTAAAGATAATAAAACATTGCACATTTCAACCAGTGTTGCCAACCTTTTGAGAACAAAAAGCTCAACAAAAATTAAAAAAACGTTATTTTTTGCTTAAAAAAGCCTAAAAGAGCGCCAACATTTTTTTAATTTGTTTACAAAGTTAAGGAAACTAAAGTTGACTATAAAACAGTATATCAATTTAACTAAAGTTTGCAAATTGATTATAATCGTAATCGAAATCAATTTAATCGTAATCGAACAAAAATCCTTCGATTATGACTTAAAGTTATATTTTTAATACCACGTTTTTGTTTAGAACTTTTAAATTGCAACCCTTGATTTTTAAATATTTTTTTACAATTTCCACAGAATTCTTAAATTTTAATTGTTTTTATAAAAACATTTTAAAAATTAACTTAAATGTATAGACATTTTGTTCTAGGTTCCAGGAAGTTAATTTTTCAGTGTTTATTTATTTATTAAAATTCGAAACTTTATTTCTGCACTAAAAATTTATTTGTGGATTGTATGTATAATTTTTTAAGATCTAACCGATTTTTTAAAATATCAAGGTTGGTATATGATAATTTAAAAAAATAATCAAAAGCCACCATGTTTAGGATTTAAATTCTGTCGAAATTAAACTTTATAACAGTGCTTCTTCATGAAGCACTGTTCCATATATCTGCAGTTTGGTTGAAAAATTTCTAGGGGATTTATGACTTTCCCATAATGAGTTAATAAATCATATTTCTCGCAGGAAAACTTAAAAAAAAATAAATTAAATATTATTCCAAAATAAATACTGACTTTGGTTTTTTTGAAAATAATTTGAAAGAATTGCATTTAATAAAAAATACTGCGATTAATTTCGTATATTTAATCGTAATCGATATTGAGGAAAACGTCGACTATTTGCAATATAAATTTAACAGATAAGCCCATTTAAAATGTAACGAAAAAGTTACATTTGACTGTAATTTCTGTAGTTTTAGCAAGTTAACCATAAAAGAGTTTTATAATTGGATATCGTGCTAAAATAAAGTAACCACATTTCTTCACCGACAATTTCTGTGCTTAGCCTACACTCAAGGAAAAGCTTCATCATATTTATAAAATATTGTTTTTCGTCTAATTTAATTTATTTAATTTTTTACAGTTTAATTCTTGTTTAAATTTATAGGTATTTGTTTTTAAGCTTTAAATAATATATCTTAATAATTTATAATGTCTGAGATACTGTTAAGAGACTTATAGTCTTATTTGTGTCAAATATAAAATAAAAAATATGAAATATGAAATAATATATCTGGTTTATAAACATGTAACCAAAACCACTAATGATAAATTACAAAAACACCAATTTAGTGCTTTGTTATGTTTTGGAACCATGAGTAAAATTTTGTCGTTTTATGACATTGAAAAGCACCATCAATAGTGCCAAAAGCACTATGTTGGCATCACTGATTTCAACAGTGAACAGCAAATTTATATTTTTTTTAGATTTTTGTGTAACTTTTTAACGACTTAATATTTTTGTACGAGATTTTCATTATATTCATATTATTCAAAAATATTTTTAAAACATTTGATTGTGAGGTATAAATGCTGAGAAATGTTCTGGATTCAATATTTAGGTTTGTAGAATAGAAATTAAAAAACTAAATTTTCTAGTAAAAAAGAAAAAAAAATTGAAAAAGCTGTCGAAATACTCAAAAGTAAACGAACAAAAAAATGGTAAAAATAGTAAATAAACCTAAAAAATTAAAAAAAAAACGTTAAAAATCATGCGCGAAGTTCAAACTTGAAAAGCAAATCACTAAAAGTAATTCATTTAATAACGATTCGAATAAAAATGTGTTCAATTTTATCATTTGTACAACTTTAAAACCAGTAAAAATCCCATTTGAAATTTAAAAAATACCATTTGAAATTCAAAAAATTCCAAATGTAATTCAAAATATACCATTTGAAATTAAAAAATACCAAATGTAATTAAAAATATACCATTTGAAATTAAAAAATACCAAATGTAATTAAAAAATAACAAACCGAATTCAAAAATACCAAATTTAATTAAAAAAATAACAAATGTAATTAAAAAAATACCAAATTTAATTTAAAATCTAACATATGTAATTCAAAAAGTGCCAAATGTTATTCAAAATATACAAAATGTAATTTCAAAATTATCTATTGATATTCAACTGATATTATGATGTGAGCAAGATTATTCAAGTCCAAGTTCAAGTTCTTTTTTTTTGTTAAACAAAATAATCGTGCAATGTTTATTTATTAAAAAAGTTTTCTGTCCGCTAATTTAAAGCAGACTTTATCTACTGACAAGTCCTTACATGTTTCATTTCGCGTCACCGAAAACCTTCAGAGAACCAATGTAGAAGGTGTAAAGCTAGTTTATTATTAACTAGTTTAAAGAAACGTTTACTAACGATTTTTTTTTGGCTTGCGTATACAGTGACTCCATCGCATAATCGGACAAGTGTTTGTTTGATATGTATGTGCTCTAAACTAAAAATAAAAATACTAAATATATATTTTTTTCGCTTTTATTTACACTCTACACTCTAATCTTACAAAATACTAAAAAAACAACAACATTTTTCATGATAACGGTAAATTTGCAAAGAAAAACAAAATTAACTCATTTTTTTGTGCTCAATGAATAATCGGACAAAGGAAAGCAACAATGCAAAAAATGCCGAAAAGAACAATTAATATTTTGTGGCATATCCTTTGTTTTCAAGAACGGCCTGTAAACGTTTTGGAATGGATTTTACCAAGTTTTGTCACACTTCCGGTTCTATGGAGTTCCATGCTTCCAGTAAAGCCACCTTTAGCTGATTTAATGTATTAAATTTTTGTTGGTATACTCTTCTAGCTAGTTCTTCCCAAAGATGTTCAATTACATTAAGATCTGGGCTCTGTGCCGGTGTTGCTATAAGTTTGGGGCAGTTATGGATCAACCAAAGCTTTGCCACACCTGAAATGTGCTTGGGATCATTGTCTTGGTAAAAAGCAAAATTGTTTGCAATGCCCAATTTCTCGGCACTTTGCTTTACATTTGCTTTCAATATGTTGAGGTAGCCAAATTTGTCCATTTTACCATCAACAAAATGCAAATTGCCCACCCCGGCACTCGACATACAGCCCCAAACCATAACAGAGCCTCCTCCATGCTTAACAGTGGCTTTTGTATTTTGATGATTAAATTCTGTATTAGGTTTACGCCACACAAACATCTGTCCATCTGAGCCATGCAAATTAAATTTGCTTTCGTCAGTGAACATAACCTTGAAATGAATGAAAACTATCAATAAAAACAAATTTTAAGATATCTTAACACCGAATTACCGTATTCCAAAAATCTTCTGATTTTAGCAAATATTCTTTAGCAAATTTCACTCTCATGTTTTTATTTTTTGGGCTTATAAATGGCTTTTTTCTTGCAACTCTCTATTACTCTTGCAACTCTCTATTGCGAACAGTATTTAAGCAAACATCTTTTCCACTGCTGTTTTTTAAAGATATTTTCAGTTCTTTTGCAGTTTTAAAAGGATCTTGTTTTATTTCTTTTACAATAGAACGTTCTTCTCGCTCAGTTAAAATTTTGCCTTGACCTTCCCTACTTTTATTAGCCAACCTAAACTCATCACGGAACCTCTTGATAATGTCTTGGACAGTTGATTTGCTTTTTCCAACCAATTCAGCAATTTCTCTCACTGTTTTACCTTCCAAATTCAATTTTACTATTAATTGTCTTATTTCGACAGTAGAATGTTTTCCTTTTGGGGCCTTGTCTGTTAATATATGCAAGTTATGTGACAAAAAAAAATACTTTTGAATTGCATATTTGTAAAATAACGGTATTTTTAACATTTTTGCTTTCCTTTGTCCGATTATACGCTGAGCTAAAAAAATTGAGTTGTTTTGGTTTTTCTATGTAAATTTACCGTTATTATAAAGAATGTTGTTGTTTTTTTTATTATTTGCAAAGATTAGGATGTAGAGTTAAAATAAAAGCAAAAAAAACATATGTGTAGTTAATTTTTTTTTAGTTCAGTGAATATAAATATCAGACAAACAATTGTCCGATTATGCGATGGAGCCACTGTATATATATATATATATATATTAATATTATAAAAATGACTGTTGGTTTGTTTGTTTGTTTGTTTGTTTGTTTGTGTGAGCATCACGTCCAAACGCCTGAACCGATTTTATTCAAATTTGACACATACATAGTGGGCGGTCTGGAAGGAACTATAGGCTATATGAAATTTTTATATGATGGGCGTGGCACTTTTACGCCCACTTTTTCACTATTTTCGATATGGCTTTACCGATGCAATTGATATTTGGTACCCAGAAAGAGATATCACAGATAAGCACTTTAAGTTATATAAAATTTAGATATTGTGGGCGTGGCACATTTACGCCCACTTTTTTGCGATATTCGATACGATTTTATTCAAATTTGACACATAGATAGTGGGCGGTCTGGAAGCAACTATAGGCTATATGAAATTTTTATATGATGGGCGTGGCACTTTTACGCCCACTTTTTCACTATTTTCGATATGGCTTTACCGATTCAATTGATATTTGGTACCCAGAAACAGATATCACAGATAAGCACTTTAAGTTATATCAAATTTAGATATTGTGGGCGTGGCACATTTACGCCCACTTTTTCGCTATATTCGTTACGATTTTATTCAAATTTGACACATAGATAGTGGGCGGTTTGGAAGGAACTATAGGCTATATGAAATTTTTATATGATGGGCGTGGCACTTTTACGCCCACTTTTTCACTATTTTCTATATGGCTTTACCGATGCAATTGATATTTGGTACCCAGAAAGAGATGTCACAGATAAGCACTTTAAGTTATATGAAATTTAGATATTGTAGGCGTACCACTTTTACGCCCACATCTTCACTATCTTCTATATGGCTGAACAGATTTTATTCCAATTTGGTACACAGACATTGGCATGACTCATAAGCACTATTTGCTATAATAGATTAAGACATGGTGGGCGTGGCAGTTTTACGCCCACTTTTTGCTATCTTTTATATGGCTTAAAGGATTTTATTAAATTTTGCTACACAGATAGTGGGAAAACTGAAAAGTAATATGTGCTGTATTTGATTTCGGTATTGTGGGCGTGACACATTTACGCCCACTTTTTCGCTATATTCGATATTGTTATCTTTTATATGGCTTAAAGGATTTTATTAAATTTTGGTACACAGATAGTGGGAAAACTGAAAAGTAATATGTGCTGTATTTGATTTCGATATTGTGGCCGTGACACATTTACGCCCACTTTTTCGCTATATTCGATATGGCTTATGCTATGTAATTGTACACAGATATTGGGATGACTCATAAGCACTATTTGCTATAATAGATTAAGAAATGGTGGGCGTGGCAGTTTTACGCCCACTTTTTGTTATCTTTTATATGGCTTAAAGGATTTTATTAAATTTTGGTACACAGATAGTGGGAAAACTGAAAAGTAATATGTGCTGCATTTGATTTCGATATTGTGGGCGTGGCACATTTACGCCCACTTTTTCGCTATATTCGATATATTCGATATGGCTTATGCTATGTAATTGATACTTTATACCCAGAAAAAGATATCACAGATAAGCAGATAAGTTATATTACATTAAGATATTGTGGGCATGGCACTTTTACGCCCACATTTTCACTATCTTCATTAATATTACGCCCATCCCGCACAAAAGACTGAATGGATTTTATTGAAATTTCGTACATAGAGAGTGAAAAAAAAATTACAACATGGTGGGCGTGTCTATTTTATGACCACTTTTTCTGTATTTTATAAACGACCGACCCGATTCTATTTAAATTTGGCATGTAGATAGTGGAAGCTCCGGAAGTAAATATATTCTATAAAAAAATTTGATATGGTGGGCGTGGCCCTTTTATGCCCACTTTTTCCGTATCTAATAAAAGGCTAAGCCGATTTTATTGAAATTTGGTGCATAGATAATCTGTCCACTGACAGCCACTATAGGCTATATTAGAATCCGATACGATGGGCGTGACAAAAGCCTAGAGTGGGCTAAAGCGAATGCACTCCGTTTATTATTATTGCAATATTTATTTAATCTTTTTGAAAAAGTTTTTATTTGAATTAAGCCAAGTTTATCCATCATCCCAAAAACTAGGTCTAAGGCACGCTAACAACGTAGCGGGCTGTGCCCGCTAGTATATATATATATATATACAGTGGGGAGCACTTTTGAGTACATGGAAGTACTTTTTACACCTAAAGATTCAGGCCGAAAAATGTTTGACACTAGAACTAAATTATACTTTTCTAAAGGTACAAGGTACGCTGAATCCAAATCTGGCCTTAGATTCAACCACTGACCTCAGGCGTTCGAGCTATATTAACGAGAAAAGTGTATTTTTTGATCAAAATGCTCCGATTTTTGACCTTCCTGGAAATACATTTTTCATAATACTTGGAACGTCACCTGAACAAACTACTCTTACCATTTTTTTCAGTTTTTCAATTTTTAAGATAATTTATTTCCTAACGACATTCCCAGCAAAAAATTTCCAAAAAGGTAAGCGGAAATCAAGCATTTTGGGCAGAACGCATAGATTACCTACTCGATTCTTTTAACAGGGCGTGAGACTAAAATAATTGATTCTTTAGAATTGATTATTTTTTTTACCGAAGAACCATTTACTATATATTTTTAAGAACTACATACATTTTTTAATAAAGAAATAGTTCCATTGTAAAACTACGAAGTACTTACACAAAAAAATAAATAAATAGTTCCCTAGAAAAAATAAGTACTTACATTTAAAAAAAAAGAAGTAGTTCCATAAGTTAATTCAACTTTTACTCACACGTGATTCTCCTAGGTCACTTAAATTTAACGATCTAAACTCATGCGGAACGATCTAAACTCAAAGTGAAACATCGAATTGTTATGATAACATGGGCTTGTCATAGTTTTGGAGCTATAAACCACGAAAATATAAATTTTTCAAAAAAAAAAAGAACAATTTAAAATTGAAAAACAAAAATATGACTCCCGCACAATCACCCTCGAAATTTTTTTTACACTCACGATAACGTCAGTAATTTCAACTTCCACTCACAATTTTCTGCTCACGAGCGCTTCCCTAATTTATACCTAACCACAGTTTAACAAAATTAGGCAACATGCAATTTCTGTTTATTTTCCTGCAAATAAAAATTTGTTTGAAAAAATATATGAGATAAATTCTTTAAAATTGTATAACTTCTTTTTTCAAAATTAGGAACTACTTCCAATAACGTCCTTTTATTAAGAAAAAGTATATGATTACTTCTTGAGTACAAAAAGTTATACATATAAGTTAATAACATTGTTATTTTCTTTTAAGTAAATAATTACTTTGTTATTGAGTTCATGCTTTCTGGTTTAAATTAAAAGAATTGATTACAATAGTACTTGCTTTTTTGACTCTATCGTTGGAATGAGTTTGGTATTGCAGTTACTTAATTTGGCAACGAGATATGTAAGCAAGTGTGGGCATCACCTTCTTTTTGGAATGTGTAATTTTTTCCTGGGTTATTACAAAATAAAACAATGATACCAAACACATTCGTTCACATGTTCGATCAATACATGAACTTAAACAAATATCTATCGAACGATGAAACACCAGCCTAACTGAATTTCGTTTTTTTGTTGTCGTGTTCAATGCTAGAGCTCGTTAACATTTTTATCTTTTGTCGTGTGCAGTAGATAAGATAATTACGGTATTGTCAGGTTCGCAGAAACAAGCACTATAGTGACGATGTAAAAACGAATATGTGTGTGCTCCTCTTTAGTGGATATGCATTTGCTTATGAATGCCGCAGTTGATTTTTGATACAGTTGATTTTTGATTTTAGATATCCTCTGAAAATATTGTTATAGAAGACAGTTGTACATACTAGAATAACCTCATAATTTTGAAGATTTTTGAAGAAACTTGAATGCTAGTCTTTCCCAAGTACTTAGGAATAGCTAAAAATTAATAGTGGATATAGGTAATTAATTTATTTATTTTTTACAGAATATTCCATTTGTATTTGTTGATGTCGGTGGACAACGTACCCAACGACAGAAATGGACCAGATGTTTTGATTCATCCGTTACGTCTATAATATTTTTAGTTTCTACATCGGAATTTGATCAAGTTCTAGCTGAAGATAGGTATGTATATCATACATACAGTATTGGCAAAAATAATAATGAAGATTGCTTGTATTTCTATAATTTAAAAAAAAATCTTTCTTATAAAATGGTTTTTTAATTTTCAAAAACAGTTAGATCGTGTAAAAACCAGTAGTCTTCCATTAAACAAATACTTTCTCGATTATTCTAAATTGACCGAGATTTCCTTGGAAAAAATAATAGGAACATAATGTGATATTTTTAACTTTTACCGCTATATCTTATGAAATCTTTTATTATGCAAGTTTTTGATTCACAAATAACTGATTTTAATGCTTTCTTAGCATCTAATTTGCTTAGATTAAATAATATTACACTCGGAGAAAAAAGTTGCATCATATTGATGATATTATTTCATAAATAGTTTGTCATCAGTTATTCATCATATTTAGAAAGTTTTCATAAAAACGATGAAAAGTTTCATAAAAATTTATGACATATATTTCATAGACTTTCATCATTTCATAAAAAAGTTTCATAATCTTCGTGGAAAAAAATGTTTGCTTTTTATTTGAAATTTAGAAAATATCATTTGCAATTAAAGGCTGATTCATAATTGGCCTAGGTGACTTAAGTCTGGTTTTTGTATGAAACTAAAATTTATAAATACAATTATTTAAACTTAAAAAAAAAATAATTTTCGTTTCATACAAACACCTGGCTTAAGTCTCATTATCCAATTATGATCGTACAAATTTTATGAAATTTTCTTGTAATTTGTATCATCTAGATTTTACAACTAAAAACTGTACAAATTAATTTAGTTTTAAGCACCCTTGATGGTTCAAACACATTATTTTTAAAACAACTTACTAAAAGAAGCCCGAAACTTGCAAAGAGGTACATAGAAGTATTTCTTTTTTATAAAATCTACTTTTCGGTCTTTATTTACAATTTTTTTTTTACACTTAAAGAATGTTTTCTAAGCAGAAGTTTTTTTTAATCCATATTCCGACAAAATTTTTAAACAAATAAAGTACGAAAATGCAACAAAAACTTATGAAGTTTATGTTTTTCTTTTAGTTTTTTCTATTTTATACACTTTTTGCTAAATCATACGTAAATTCAGTTTAAACAATTTGTTTTGATTTTCGTCCACATTATTTTTCCAAGTAAATCTCGAGCAATTTTTATTATTTAGCAATTCTGATTATTTTAATGAAAATAATGGCGGAAAACTATGTGTACAACGGAAGACAACATAACGGGTTTTTGAAAATAAAAATTCCATTTTATAACAAAGATTTTATCAAACTATTGAAATTCAAGCAATCGTCCCCGTTCTTTTTTCCAACACTGTACATATCGATAGTCATAGGTTGACATCTTGTAATTTACAATTTTATCACAATTAGAGATAAAGCTACCAAATTACTTCTGTATGATTTCGAAATCATTTGGTATGCTTCACTCATGTTATAAAAAAAAGATCATCAACATATCGCCATCGATATTAACTAATTCATAATGTTTTACTAAAACTACTGTTTTCTATTGTTTCAGAATGACGAACCGCTTAGAAGAATCTAGAAATATTTTCGATACTATTGTAAACAACAATACATTTAAAGGTATTTCAATTATTTTATTTTTAAATAAAATGGATTTGCTAGAACAAAAAGTAAAAAATCCAGAGACTGATATACGTTGGTTTTATCCACAATTCAACGGTAACCCACACTCACTATTGGACGTACAAAATTTCATACTGCAAATGTTTATGAGTGTACGCAAGAGTCAGCAAAGTCGCACTTATCATCATTTTACTACTGCCATAGATACGCGTAACATCAATGTTGTATTCAATTCTGTCAAGGATACAATTTTACAACGAAATTTAAATGCACTAATGCTGCAGTAAATAAATAAATAAATTAAAAAAAAAAAACTTATTTAACCAAAAAAACATAGTTTTGAAATACAAGTGAGTTGTTAGTGGATCCAATAGACAATTTTTATACGTTTTTTATTTTTATATAAGCTGATAATGAAAACAATAACCATGTAACAATTAAAGATTTAAAATCTGTTTTAATATTAGCTACGTGTTTGTTTTGAAATTGTAAAAAATAACAACAACAACTAATCTACGCTCACATTTAAGTTCTTCTACGTAATATATGTATGTATACAGTGGGTAGCAATCGTGAGTATGTGTAAGAACTTTTTACAACTAAAGATTCAGGCCGAATAATATTTGAAAGTATATATATACAAAGTATACTTTTCTGAAGGTATAAGGTACGCTGAATCCAAATCTGGTATCAGAATCACTCTCCTACATCAGGTGTTCGAGCAATATACACGGGAAAAGTGTTGATCAAAATACTCCTGGACTTTAAAATTGCACACTCAACAACTTATCTTAAATAAATGCATAAACCATAAAAACGAGCAACAAAACAATAAACATAAAACATTAGTTGTAAAAACTACTGTTTTCAACAGTTATTTTTTCGGTATTTAAAATTATTTTGTAATAAAAAAAATATTTTTTAATACAAAAAAAAATTTTGTATTTTAATTACAATAAAAACTTGTAGTTCCTACATCCTATTTAAAATGCAAAACCAATATTTCAAACTGTATTCCAGTTATGGCGTTTTTATGCATTGGAGATACAATGAAATTTTCCAATTATTGTTTGCAAACTATGAACATATCAATAATAACAAATATAAACTAAATGAAAATTTTTAAGAACTCGACATAATCTTTTAATTTTAAATAACTAACAAAAATTAAGTGTTTACTGTAAAATTATTTTTGTGGTAGTTGTTTATTAAACTACTAAAATAACTACTCAAAAAACTGTTACTGAAGTACAGTATTTTTGGTTGGTTATTTTTTGAAATGACTGTCTTAAATAGTCGTTTTTTATTTTCTCATATAAAAATTACTACAATAACATTTAAAACAACTACTACTGTTTAGTACCCGAATGAGCTACCTGTAGTTACTGTAAGCATATTCTGAGTGCTGGTACAACCTCAATTTCAATTTACAATATTTTCGTAAGGAAATAAGTTATCTTAAAAATTTAAAAGCTAATAAAAGGTTTATGAGTAGTGTATTCAGGTGCCGTACAAGTACAGTAGACGCTCGCAAATTAGAACCGCTTTGTTTTTAGAAAATTCTAATTTCTGAATTATTCTAATTTCTGGAGGTTTTTTTTTTCGAATAAAAAATAAAAAATTGAGTAAATTTACTTCCAAAAACTAAAATAATACGTTTTAATTTTTTTAAATTCAATTTTATTTGATAAAAACAAGAAAACAAAACGCTTTGGTTAACGCGTATCAAATTTCACAAAAATGTACATACATGCGACAAAAAAAAAAAACAACAAATAGTGAAAAACATTTATAATTTGGTAATTCCCCTTTTTAGTATTACTATGTTCAAACAGAATAAAAATAAATTGGGGATTTCCTGTTTTCAAATAACCAAAATACATTAAACGCTCAGAAATTAGAATTTTAAATTCGAATTTCAGAGCGTTTAATGTATTGCAAACACTGATTCTAATTTCTGGACGTTCGAATTACTGAAAGCTCTAATTTGTGAGCAGGGAGGTGATAAATCGGAGCATTTTTGATCAAAAACGACACTTTTCCCGTTAACAGAGCTCGACCACCTGATGTGCGTGTGAGAGTGATTCTGAGACAGGATATGGATTCAGCGTTCATTATACCTTTAGAAAAGTATACTTTAGTTCTAGTGTTAAATATTTTTCGGCCTGAATCTGTAGGTGTAAAAAGTACTTACATGTACTCACGAGTGCTGCCCACTATAAGTTCAAAAATTGCAGTGCCAAGAGCTCATTAACAAGTACATATTTATTTAAAATAAATTAAAAAATAAATAAAACGAAGAAGTACATAATATACAAAATGGCTGCTGCTGATCAATGATTATTTATTGTAATGTATATAGATTTTAACATTCAATCAAAAAAATATTTTATATCATGTTTACACACATTATAGTGTATGTATATGTATTTAAATTAACAAATAATTGCCCACATGTATTTTTTTTATATAAGAAGTCAGCTTTTAAATAAAAAATTAACTTATCTTGTATTTGTACTGCATCCTTTTCTTTTTAATTGCGAATCGCAAATAAAAAAAAAATAAAATAAAAAAAGTGAAAAACAAACATATTCCGTATTGTAAACGTATATACATTTTATTCGAATATATTATTATTATTTTTATCATATAATTACTAGTTGTGGTAACATTTTAAATTTACAATGTATATTAATATTATATGTATAACTAAAATATATATATTTTTGTATGTCTTGAAGATGAACATTTTCTCATAGAGGAACATGCACATGTGCTAAAAAAATAAAGAAAAACAAATAAAATTAATAAAAAAAATTAATATGATGCAACAAAGAAATGTATCGAATTAGATAGAGCCTTACATCTAATCGAAATACAATTTGATACGAAAAATGGCGAATCGTATTGTATTTAAATGGATTATATTACATTGAGTTTGATACAATTCGATACTAATATAATACAACTGACAAATCTATCAAATTTGATATAGCCTTATATCTAATTGAAATACAAGTTGATTCGAAAATTGGTGGATCGCAAATGTATGTATTTCAATGAGTTTGATATAATTTGATACGATTCAGTCGAGTGAAAATAAATTTGTTGAATTGCATACAGGGAGCTAGATATTATGGAAGAGCCCAATTTAAATTTAACGTCCATTTAAATTTTAGTTTTATATGCTTCACTATAAAAAAAAAATAGTGTTGTTCTATCTATCTATAAGAAGGTTTAATTGAAAATAAGAAAGCCGTTTGAGCTTGGTTTTTCGAATGTTCTTTATTGAAAAAATTAGGCTTAATTTATACTATAAAAATGCTTACTAAGTATTTCTAGTACAGTGGGAAGTGTAGCAGTAGAGTAGACATTTTCAGTTAGATAAAAAATGAACAATGTACAATACCGAAAGGGTTGACTGTTTAATAATGTTCACAGTGGTTGTAACTAACGTTTAATTGAATATTCTCAGTCAATCTAGCTGTAGTCTCAGACAATTCAACTGTAACCACAGTAGCTGTTCACGTTGGTAACTTGATAGCCTTTTACTTCAATTACCCAAAATAAACTTGTTAGTAATAAACGAATTCAATTCATACTATGCATGCTACACCTCCCCTTTTCAGAAGAATGTTCATATAACTAGGTTTTATGAATATTCTTTTACAATAAAATATAGAAAAATTAAAGTAATTTAATAACTAAAATTGTGTTTTACGTTTTTGTTTTTATTAATTGAAATTTTATTATGGTGTTTTTTTTTATAGTGGAGCTCCTTATATTATTTTGTCTTATATGTTTCATTGATTATAAATTTTAAGTCTATCTTTATGAACTGTTTGTTTTTTATTATTCTTATTATCAAATATAGTTACATTATTTCTTAAATCTAGGTTTTTAATTTTATATGGTCCCTTATATTGGGGTTCTAATTTATGCCCTGTTTCATCTCTGAGTAAAACTAAATCTCCTATTTTAAAATTGTAATCTAATGTTCTCTTATCGTAATTTAACTTCTGCATTAACTTAGATCTATCTAACATATCGCGCGCTCTTCTATGTGCTACTTCTAATCTAAATTTTACCTCTTTAGAATAATCGTCTATGTTATAAAGTGGACTAATTCTATCTACCTCACTAAATTGTCGAAACTCATTCGGAAGTCTACCAAATACTAATTCATACGGACAGTAGTAATGAACCGATGATGGCGTAGTATTAAAACAGTATGTAAAGTATCTTAGCCATTCGTCCCAGTCAGTTCTGTCGACGGATATGTATGACCTAACATACTCGTTGAAAGTTCTGTGACTTCTTTCTATAGTGCCCATAGTTTGGTGGTGATGAGCTGTTGATGTGAGTTTCTGTAATTTAAGGAGATTGCATAGTTCCGTTAATATTGAGTTTTTGTATTCTGTACCCATATCCGAAATGAACGTCTTCATTGGACCATAGGTCAGAACAAAATGTTCGAAAATTGCCTTTGCAATTGTTTTAGCACTTTTGTCCCGTATGGGTATTGTTACCAGATATTTTGTCATGTCGCAAATTATAGTGATTGCATATTCATTGCCATTAAGTGATCTTTGTAATGGACCTATAGTATCCACTAATACAATATCAAATGGTTTCGCCGGTGTTGGCGTTAATATCATGGGACTTTTAATGTGCTTTGTAGTCTTAGCCGATTGACACTTTTGGCATGATTTAACGTATTTTGTTACGTCTTTTGTGATATTCTTCCAATAGTAATATCTTTTAATTTTGTTCAATGTTCTTGAAACACCGCAGTGACCTCCTTCTGCAGGGTCTTCATGGTATCGTTTCATGACATCTTGAATAGCGTTAGCATTATCATCAATTCGGGTCACCTCATTTAGTAGCGCTACTTTTATATGATTCAATTTTGCATTGCCCATTTGTTTGAATTCATTAATAGAGATAAATTCGAAAATTTTCTCACTAGGTGCCATCTGTAATTTCGTTATGCTATGTTTACCGGCCACTTCTTCGAGCCTTGGGAAAAATTGTCCTAAGTCAAGTTTCCCATTAATAAACAAATCATTTATTTGTATATATGCCATTATAGATTTTCCTCGTTTGATGTAACATCTTCCGGGGGTAATCTTTAATTTACAATATTTCCTGACGTCAGTGTTCTTAATCGGTACATATATATTGGGCTTTTCATTTCTCTTAATTGATGCCGCTTATTCATTTCATATTTAGCCATATTTTGTGTCTTATTTGTCATTGCTCTGGTTGTCACTTTTAGTATGTTGCTGTTTTTCATATTTAAGTCTTTTAAATCATTTATCGTAATACGCGATAAAGCGTCTGCTACGTAGTTATCTTTTCCCCTAAGATATTCAACTGTAAAATCGTATTCCTCTAGATCAAGTATAATTCTAGTTAATTTTGAGCTAGGGTTCTTCATTGAAAATAGATAAGATAGTGGTCTATGGTCGGATTGAACGAGAAAATGTTTTCCATAAATATATGGTCTAAAGTGTTTTATTGCCCAGTGTATTGCTGTCAATTCTTGTTCAATGGTTGATTTATTGCTTTCTCCTTTTGTGAAGCTTCTAGATGCGTATGCTACAGGTAATTGTTTTTCGCCATATTCCTGTGTAAGTACGGCGCCACATGCATATTTGCTTGCATCTGTTGTTATGCAGAACTGTTTTTCAAAGTCTGAGTATTGCAATAATGTTGGTTTCATCAGTGCTTTCTTGAGATGTTCAAAGGCAATATCGCATTCCTTTGTCCACTCGAATGGTACTCCTTTTTTAGATAATCTAGTAAGGTGCCTTGAATAATCAGAAAAATTTTTCATAAATCTTCTGTAATAATTGCAAAAAGCTACGAATCTTCTTGCACTGTCGGCATCTGTAGGTTTTGGATAATTTTCTATTACTGAATATTTACTATCATCTGGGAGTATGCCTCTGTTGGTACATTTATGTCCAAGGTATGTGACCTCGTGCATGAAGAATGAACATTTTCCAGGATGTAATTTCAGGTTATGTCTGCGACATAATTCGAAAACATCTGTTAAATTTGAAAGCATGTGTTTCTCGGAACAACCTAGTACAACTAAGTCGTCCATGTATAAGAAAGCTTGGTCTGGTCTCAGACCACTAAAAGCAATTGTCATCATTCTTTGGAATGAATTTGGTGCTACTTTCAGACCATATGGTAGTCTTGTAAATCTA
This sequence comes from Delia radicum, assembly GCA_021234595.1. Classification (NCBI taxonomy): domain Eukaryota; kingdom Metazoa; phylum Arthropoda; class Insecta; order Diptera; family Anthomyiidae; genus Delia; species Delia radicum. The sequence goes on from CM037854.1 coordinate 182,067,834, forward strand.
TAGGAACCTTTAGTAGTTGAAAATGAAGTTATGTTTCTAGAATCCTTTTCCAATTCTATTTGGTGAAATCCGGATATCAGATCAAGGCAAGAAAAGTACTTTGCTCTTCCAAGTTGATCCAAAATATCATCTATCCTTGGTAATGGAAATTTATCAGCAATTAATTTCTTGTTAACTTGTCTGTAGTCTATCACTAATCTCCATCTTTTTTCCTTAGAATTTGGCAAAGATTTCTTTGGAACTAGAAGTATTGGACTATTATATTCGGAATATGATGGTTCTATTATTCCATCATCTATTAATTTATTTACCTGATCTTCGATTTCCTCTTTATGTGTATGTGGTATACGATAGTTCTTAATGTACACGGGTTCTGTATCCTTTGTTCTTAACTTTTGTTTGTAGAAATTGTTGGTTGTAACAGTTTCTGATTCCAAACCAAAAATATCACTGTATTCGGTGCATATTTCCGTTAATGTTTCATTAAATCTTTTAGGAAAATTTGTCTGCAATATTTTCAAAATTTCCTGTTTTCTATTTTTACTGTTGGATTTACTCTTTATTATGTCATATTCATTTACATCCTCCGTTATAATTTTCTCTTGCTTTAGTGTATTTACCGAATTAGCTATTGTGCTAGCTATAAAGACTCCCGGTTGGGGTTCCTGATTAGGTATCAAAATTTCCTCATTGCATGATGTAAGTTTTATTTTTCGGATTACCTCGGATCTTGCCGGTAAAGCAATATTATTATTACAAGTATTATTTATTGGTATTACTATTTGTTCTGTTAAATTGTGTGGTCTTATGATAAAGTAATCTTGATTTTGGTTAAATTCAAGTATACAATTAAACTTTTTCATGAAATCCATCCCTATAATTCCATCACATGGAATTGGAAATTCATCTTCTACTACGTGAAAATTGTGGGGTATCAAAAAATTATCTGTTTTTAAATCAAAAAATGTTGTACCAAGAGATCTTATTTTACCTTTTCCTATACCAGTAAGTGAAGTAATGTGTGAAGTGTTAATTCGTTTAAATGTGCATTGTTGTTTTATTAAGGAAATATCTGCTCCGGTATCCACCAGTAGTGTAACCGTTTTATTAATTATATTGATTTGAATTTGGATGAAGCAACTAAAGTTAAGATTAAGGTTATATACTTTCCCATTTATTGACCTGATCTTAGGGGATTGTTCGGGTTTTCCGAACTATCTTCGCTTGCCATGATAGCTCTAGCGTGGTTTCTATTCCCATTATGATTACCACGTCTACCTCTGTAGTTATTGTTTGAATTATTAGTATTATAGTTGATATTGTTGTTTCGGTTATTATTATTATATTTATTACCATTTCGAGAGAAATTTCCTCTTCCGCGGAATCTTCCTCTTCCTCTATGGTAATTGTTGCGGTTGTTGGGCTTTTGCTTGAAATATAGTATGGCATTCTGTTGGCCTGTTGCCTCAGTGCAACTATTCACGAATTTGCTAATTGCATCATTCATGTTATTGAATTGGCCTGCTTCCATTATTAATTTTACTTTGTCAATAGTGCAATTTTTAGTTATTGCCTTTACAGCAATTTGTGTGGAATATTTATTTGCTAATTCGCAAGACAAGCCATCTGATATGTACGCGTTTTCAAGAGATTTTATTAGGGATTCTATTTCGTTGCAATAAACATTTGCAGATTTGTTGTTCTGCTTTACATTCATTATTTTAGCCGTTAAGACCTCAACGGATTCTCCCTTTACTGAACTATTGAGTTTGCTTATGATCTCATCAATTGATGATTCATTATTAATTAAGTTCCTGGCAGTTCCCTTTAGCTTCGTTTTTATTAGGGACACTGCCACTTGCTCGTGTGTGTCCTTGAGTGAGTCGACCAATCGTAGCGAGTCCAAGAACGTACGTAAATTCTCGGGTTTGCCGTCGAAGTCACAAATCAGCCGTGAGGCTGTATTAAGGAATTCCACAACTGTTTGTGGCATTTTATAAATATCCGAGTAATCTTCCGAGTCTGAATCAGTTTCCGCCTCAGAAATTGGGTCCAATTTGCCGTCACTGCCTGAAGCCAGTATGATATTCGTATATATTCTCAGTGGCTGTTCAATTGAATGTGGCACTGATTGGATTATATTATATTTATCAAGTATTCTAACTAATTGATCTCTTAAACTCCAATAGGTTTCCAAAACCAGTGTTTCGTGTTCTTCTGTGAATTTTCCTCTGTTTCTGTATGCTATTTCCCTAATTGTTTCCAGTGAATTAATAATCGTATTCAAATGTTTTCTCACTGTTTCTGGCCGAATAAATCTACTCTTATTAATGCACTTATATGCTCTTATAAAGTTCTCTTTTTCGGAAGAGATTAGTTTATTCACTAGTTCCCATTTATCCATTTAGATCCGCTGTTCAGCTTGTACTTGTTGTTGACGTCTGTTACCTATGGCCTTGCATACTATTCTTATGATATAAATTATGGCCAATATCACTATCACTATTATAGATATGATCTCCGTATAATTGAGAGCGTTGCTCTTATCAATGCTTGAATCATCTTTCTTTCCAATATTGTGTTTCAAAATTTCCACAAGTTCTTTGTTATCTGTTTCCTCTTGAGATTTACCTACTTCGTACCCCGCAACGAGAAGTGGTATAGTCTGTAATATTTTCTTCCACCAAGTCATTCTCCTTTTCCCCAGCTATTTATCATTATCATCAAATAGGGGTCCGTTTGGTGTTAAAGCTGGTTCTATTACTAGTTCCCTAATTTCAGTATCTATCGGGTTCTTGGCCCTACTTTTAATCTTCCTTTAAAAATTTCCTTCAAAATAAAGGACCATTTACAAAAATTTTTTTTTTTGTTTGTTTTTTTTTTAAAGTTTTTTAAAAAAAAAATTTTATTATATTATATTTTCTTTTCCATAATCATTATATTTAAATTTAAAGTTTTTATATTTTCATTTTTCAAAAGGTAATTTGGAATTTTATGTTATCCAAAATTTTATTTCGTTAATTTTGTTTTAAATTAAAATTTTATTTCATAAAAAAATTATTTGATGTATTTTTGTTGCTTTAATTTTAAAATTTTATTTTTTTTCTTCTCTTTAAATTTAAATTTTTATTAAAAAAATTTATCAGATATAAAAAAATAATTAAAAGAATAGTGGTGCTAAGAGCGAAGTCGCCTTCTAGCCCTAACTCGTACCTTTTTTGTAATTTCTTTTGAAGAATGTATTCTTGGATTTCCTTCTCGATGATGTCGATTTGCTTCCAGAGTTCAGCTGCTCTCTCCCATGATGGTGGTGGATTGCTGTTTATAATTCTCAGCAGCACGGCTTTCCTCTGGCGTCTTTTCGCGGTATATCCCCCTCTTCTTTTTGGCTGTTTTTGTTTTCTTTGTTCTTTTGGAGGTTCTGGTTGGGTTGACCTTTTTTTTGCCTCCGCCTATACTCTTCCAGAGTTAGCGGCTGCGGTCCCTCTTTCATCCCGTCTATTGGCCAGACGGGGCACTTCCTTCACGCGACTGGCGGATCTTTGTGGCTGATCCGCCAGGACAAAATGATTAATTTATTTATTATTTTTCTTTTTCAAGGCGTGCCTTGTCGAGCACTTCCTTGTAGGTGCTTCTTTTTTCAGTAGACATATTACTTGTCTCTGAAACCCATTTCGCACAAAAAAGCTTTATAGCCATACCAAATTACTCAATATTTTACACCAATCATCCTGATAACACAGCTCATGGGGGTACAGCAATAATAATACGAAAATCTATTAAATGCACTGAAATTCAAGATTTTAAAAAGGATCATATACAAGCAACTTCCGTTTTAATAGAAGACATGCACGGTCCATTTGTATTATCTGCAGTCTATTGCCCTCCAAAGCATAATAACACAAAAATTGAATACCTTGAACTCCTGAAATCTCTTGGTAATCGGTTTATAGCAAGAGGAGATTTTAACTCTAAAAATACAGTTTGGGGATCTCGTTTAACACTACCGAAAGGGAAAAAATTTACTTGAGGCAATAAATGAAAATAAATGCAAATTTATAAGTACCGGGGAGCCTACATATTGGCCAACAAACATTAACAAAAAACCAGATCTCTTAGACTTTTTTCTCACCAAGAATATAAGACATGATTTTCTGAATATAAAATCAAGTTTTGAATTATCTTCAGACCACTCTCCAGTTGTACTTAAATATCAAACCGATGTACTTTTATCGAATCAAAATAAATTTATATACAACAAGAAAACCGACTGGAGTTGTTTCAGGGAGATCTTAGAGACAAGTCTCGACACAAATATATCGTTAAAAACTGAAGAAGAATTGGATAATTCTATAGCTTTTCTTAACGATAAGCTTATAAGCGCGGCTAGTGATTCTACTCCATCCAGAACACACACAGTAGATAAATACAGTATCCCTCCTCACATACAAGAGAAAATAAAAGCCAAACGAAAATTAAGAAAAAGATGGCAAACTACAAGGTCAACCCAGGACAAAACACACCTTAATAGGCTCACAAAAGATCTTAAAAATTTGTTAAAGAAAGACAAAGAAGATAAACTCCAAAGATACCTTACTAACCTTGGCTCGTCAGCTACAACAAACTATTCGCTCTGGAAAGCAACCAAAAAATTAATAATGGAATTTTACACCTGCCACCGATCCAAAAACCAGATCTTACGTGGGCCCGCACAAATGAAGAAAAAGCAAATGTTCTTGCAGATCATTTCTCTAAAACCTTTACAAACCCAATGGAAGAAAACGAGCCATCTTTACAAAGTATTTCAAACAGCATTGCCAACTCTCAAATCAAACGAATTTCAATTAATGAAATAAAAAAAAACAATAAAAACAAATATAAAGGATAATAAATCTCCTGGTTACGATCAGATTACCGGAAAACTCTTAAAAGAATTGCCAAATAAGGCCCTGGTGTATTTAAGAAATATATTTAATTCAATTATTGATATTAAGTACTTCCCAAAAGTTTGGAAAGTCGCTGAGGTAATCGCTATTCCAAAGCCAAACAAAGACGCATCAAAGACAACATCGTACAGGCCAATTAGCCTACTGCCTTTACTGTCAAAGCTCTTCGAAAAACTCCTCTTTCAACGTATTGAACCTATTCTTTTAGAAAGGCAACTCATCCCTAAACACCAATTTGGTTTTAGGCGAAAGCACTCTACGATACAACAAATTCATCGAGTAACAAATAAAATATCGCCTGATATTGACAAAAAAAACTTTTGTGTTGCAACATATCTGGATGTTGCAAAAGCGTTTGATAGTGTATGGCACAAAGGTCTTCTTTATAAGCTAAAAAACCAATTACCTAAAGATTTCTTTCTATTATTACAAAGTTATCTACAAAACCGAGGATTCTATGTTAAATATAAAGACGAATGTTCAAAAATACTTTCTATGAAAGCTGGAGTACCTCAAGGTAGTGTCCTCGGACCAATGCTATACCTCCTGTTTACATCAGATATCCCAACTCCTACATCAAATAACAATATGATAGCAACATTTGCTGATGACACTGTTTTACTTTCATCACACGAAAACATCAAATGGGCTATGCAAAACCTACAACAACTGCTCAATAATACGCTGAATTGGTTCAGTAGTTGGGGAATACAAGTTAACAGTGAAAAAACAGTTCAAGTAATTTACACTAATAGAAAGATAACAAATTTTCAACCAATTCAAATAAATAGTTTACCAATTATTTTTGATACAAAGGCGAAATATCTTGGCATGATAATTGACTCCAAACTTTTATGGAAAGACCACATCACTCAAAAGAAAAAGGAATTAAACAACAGGTTTAGACAACTATTTTGGCTGCTAGGGAGAGAATCTAAACTAACAACTCAAAATAAACTGCTCATATACAACACAATTATAGCGCCAATATGGAAGTACGGCGTATAAATTTGGGGTACTGCTAGCACAACTAACTTAAAAGTTATCCAACGAATTCAATCTAAAATATTGCGAACTATTGTCAATGCGGAATGGTATATTAGAGATGAGGACATACATCGGGATCTAAACGACAAAACAGTAAATGAAGTTATACGTATTAGCAGCTTCAAACATACTACTCGTTTAACACAACATTCCAACATGGAACTCAGACAGTTGCCGGCAAACGAAATCCTGGCACCAAGAAGACTTAAGCGGTATGCACCTTCAGAACTAGTTGAGCGTTACTAGGAGAGTCAAAATGCTGTGTAAAATAAATTTTGTATATATCCCTTATCATTCTTACATTCGATTTAAGTTATCTTAGGTACTGATTTAAGATAATTAACAACCCACCTCTGTAAATTCTATTGCTTATTGTCATTTTGTTGACAGGTGTAATAAAAATGGGAAATAAAAAAAAATAAAAAAAAAAAAAAAAAATATAGGTGCATTTGTGAGCACCGGTTGTTTTTAATTTATTTTAAAACCAGGCAGGATCGCCATATAAGAAGGTTTAATTGAAAATAAGAAAGCCGTTTGAGCTTGGTTTTTCGAATGTTCTTTATTGAAAAAATTAGGCTTAATTTATACTATAAAAATGCTTACTAAGTATTTCTAGTACAGTGGGAAGTGTAGCAGTGGAGTAGACATTTTCAGTTAGATAAAAAAATGAACAATGTACAATACCGAAAGGGTTGACTGTTTAATAATGTTCACAGTGGTTGTAACTAACGTTTAATTGAATATTCTCAGTCAATCTAGCTGTAGTCTCAGACAATTCAACTGTAACCACAGTAGCTGTTCACGTTGGTAACTTGATAGCCTTTTACTTCAATTACCCAAAATAAACTTGTTAGTAATAAACGAATTCAATTCATACTATGCATGCTACATATCACTTGTTGTGTATAGACGTAGTTACTTAGCGCAAGCAGTGCTTTCATAGTCTTGTGTTTATCTTTCTTTAAATTCCCAATATTCGTTATTATAGTTGAGAATAATTAATCAAGCTAATATTAAACGTTCTCGCGACAAAGATGTTTCAACATAATGGATAAAAACAAAAAGTTTAAAGGAGAATCGCAAAATTATTTTCAACCATTACAGACACTTATTGATGACGATGAAAACAATAGTGTAATCGAAAACGAAATTAAAGTTTTTGCACCACCGAAAACAATGCTTAAATGCAGTATTGATCAAATTCATGATTTGTGTAAAAAGTCTAAAATTAAAGATTACTCAATCTGAAAAATATCAATTGGGCTAAAACTTTTTTGTACCAGTAAGATAGAGTATGATATTATATGTGAAAATCTCAATAATAATTTTGAGTTCTTTACATACGGTACTAAAGATGACAGGCCGTACAAAGCAGTACTTTACTTCTTGGTCTAGAAAATGTTGATCCTATGAATCTTATAAATCACTTAACCCAATTGGGTTTAAAATGTTTAAATGTTAAAATGATTAGAAAATCAACAGATGGTCGAAATACTCAAACAATCTACATTGTATATTTTCAACGTAAAACGATCACTATAATGCCCCGTTTTTTACTTCGTACTTAAATGCCATTTGGACTTGTAAGTTCTATTTAAATACAAACGTCAGTTTTTAACTTTAAATTTAAATCACATTTAAGTGACCAATCTTGAGCATTTAAAGTCTATTTAAATTGTACAAATATAACATCTGATTTTGACAGTTTGTTTTTTTCGCGTGGTAAAACAAACAATAAAAAATAAATTAAATTACAGCAGCCAATAAAAATTCAACTTCGGTTGCACTGAAATTTTCACTTCTCTTCATTTTTATTTTATTAATTTACTTATAATTAAATTATATATATTTTATTTCCATATTTTATATTTTCTGTTTTTTCTATTCTTTAAACAGCTGTTTTATGAATAATGATCATTAATTTTTTGACATTTCATGATGCTACCATACTTTTGTCGCAAATAAATAACAATTATCATTTAAGACTGAAAAACTGAAACTATATTTAAATACAACTTAAATTTATATGGCAATTAACTAATTGCATATTTAAATACAAAGTTAAAAACTGGGCATAAGAGAACTAAGACAAAAATTCTCCCTTATCGGATACATTAAACTTAGATGATAATTTCAACGTTCTAAAATTAACAAATTAATGCTCTAACTGCCAAATGTTTGGGCATGGATCAAGTCGGTGTAAAGCTAAAACGTTTTGTGTCAAGTCAAATGAATGTAATTCATTAATTATTAAATGTGCCAATTGTAAAGGTCCTCACATAGCACTATCACCAGAATGCCAAAGAAGGGCTGATTTATTAGAAATTAAGGAACGTATCAAACATATCAAACGTATCATATTTCAAATCTAAATAAGAAATCTTTTAACGCAAATTTTCCTAATTTACTTCGACAACCCACAAATTCAAAAACTCCAACATGGACCTCGCCAAGAAATACAAACAACAATGATTTATTCTCAATCGAAGAATTGAAATATTAAACCATGGAGTTAATTTCCAAATTACAAAATTGCAAATCAAGAGCTGATCAGTTTGAAGTTGTCACCTGCCTCGCCTGTAAATTTCTTTATCGATGAACTGTAACATAAATACATTATCATGGAATGCCCGTAGCGTACGGAACAAAAAAGAAGAATTGCTTAGTTTTTAGATGTCAGAAAATGTTCATATTTGCCTTCTCTCTGAGACTTGGTTGAACAAAAATATTAGTTATAATTAAAACAAAGAATTCGTAGTAATTTTAATTAGAGATTCTAATAGCGATTCTAATTAGAAGAAATATTACACATGAAATATTTCCAATCGTTAATACTGATGTAATCGAAAATATAGAAAATGGATTATCCTGCGTGCATCCCGAAAAACTGTTACCATCACCTTATTGGCCGACAACTTACCTTGGCATTCTTCGGAGCCGGAGAAACCCATTGTTTAGACTGCGGTTTGGTCTCCGGAGTGTTGCAATGGATCAATGTTTCATCCACAGTTACAAAACGCCGCAAAAACTCATTCGAATTGCTGTTAAACAACTCCAAACAATCCTTTAAAGTAGTCACACGATTACGTTTATGGTCAATTGAGAGCTAACGCGGCACCAATCTTGCAGACAGCTTCCTTAAACCCAACTGATCATGTCTTTGGCATCAACAATCTCACTCACTTTTACTCTTCGATCGGCCAACACGTTCCAGAACGTTCAGCGTCATTTGTACTTGTGCGACCACAACGAAAGTCATTAAACCACTTTTTTACAATTGAAATCGATGGTGCAGAGTCCCCATAGTATTTATCAAGCTTTTCCTTGGTTTGATCGAAAGTTTTTTTTCACAAAAAAATAATTTTTAATCAGAACTCGAAATTCAATTTTTTCTATTTTTAAAAAATCCACGAGGTTGTATGTTTTGAACAGCTGTTAAACGCAAAGTAAATGACGGAAATTGCGCAAAATTTGACAGTAGTCTAACAGGTGGTACTTGATGGTATCAGTGTTGCATTTCACATAACTACTAGGGAAGTTCGATAAGTTACGGATTTATTTCCACTTTCCAACTATAAGACTACACTATTTAGTTAACATGTAAATGATTGAACAAAAACTTAATCAAATTGTTGAGAACTTCAATTCAAGATGCCTAAATTTAGACTTTAATTATATCACGGAGTTGGTTCAGTGAAATTTTTTGTTTTTAACTTGTTTTTTATAAAAAACTGTTTTTTTTTGCCTTAATAAGGTTTTTTTGTAAATTTTCCTTAACTTCATAATTATAAAAATAAAACATGTATATATTATTTTTGTATATAGCATTTCTAAGCAGAAAAGGGATTATACCCTTTGCAACTGTATTATTTAGTAATATTATTAAATAAAAAATAAATGAAATGACTATAAAAAATTTGTATGTCAAACTAAAATTTTTGTAGTTTAATATATCAAATTGTGATGTTCATTTAAGATAATTTCAATAGATAAAATTTTTTCCAATACAAAAATTATATTGTTTTGTTTAATCCCATATATTAATTTAATTCTGCTAATCCAATTATATATAACATTTTGACGGAGAGATTTGTCGACCCAACATTTCTAAAGAATAGTGTCGTCAAAAATGTATTTTTGAAACTCCTTTCATGAAAAACCCCATGGGACATATATATATACCACTGGTCGTCAACGTCAAAATTAGTGAACAAATAACTTACCGAAGTAATAGCAAAAGACGTGTCGACTTTATTTCTATTCCCGAGTAAAAACGGATACATATAATCATGCAATATATTATAAAAATATATATGTTATTGCATGCTATTATAAGTATAATTATAGTATAAACATTTTTCAACTAATGTTTTTAATACGATGCCACATACATATAATTAAACCTTGTTACATATCGGACCAATATATAATCATGTATGACATATGCAATTATATATAATAACATATATTGTAATATTAAATACAATTTATTTCATTTTGGAAAAAACGATATCTTGACCTCTTCATAGTTATATGTAAAGATATATTGTTCCATACCAAAAAAATGTAGATCTTCTTTTATATAGAATTATATATTGCCGCATTTAAAGTTTAAGGGTCTATCCCGAATTTAAAAAATTGGCGAATTTCGTCACGTACTCAAACGCTAGGTGTTATTGAGCTGGTTATTGATACTTATAGTTGCTACTCCTACACAAATTAGAGTTAAAAAGTTTGGCAATGCTGAGCATATTATGGGAAAAACATTTTTAAAATTATCTATGGAAATTTTATAAATATATTTTCAAAAATATGATCAGCATTACCTTGAGCCTTAAGCATTAAACTTAAGCCCAATTTTGTACAAACATCAAAAAAAAAAAAAAATACGAGTAGCGAACTATAAGTATTCTTGAATTTTATTTTTTTATTTTTCCCATAATCAAGTGGATAATACTTATCGTTTGAGCACTATTTCGGTACACCCTAATGTGCAATAAAAGTTAAAAAAGATTTATGCTGTAACTTTTTTAAAAAAACCGTAAAAAAGTAATATGTTTCTTAATATTTGTTTATGGACTTAACGGATATGATAGGATGATCATTGTGTATATTTTCATACAATCATATAAAAAATGCAACATTTAGTGCAATTTTACCAGACTTAAACTCGGATAATTGTAATCTGGTTTTTATATAATTATATATATTTGTATCAGTTTAGATATAAACTCATACAGTAAGATACAAAACTGGTACAATATAATACAATTCTATCCGGCCATAATGCGTATAAAATTGTACTGAACATTTATCTAAATCTGATGGATTAGATCTGAACCCATACAAACGGATACAATTATATCGGATGAAATTTAAAAAGAATACATACAGCGTCACATAGAAATTGATGTGCCTACATAAAGCACCATATATTGTACATTTTTTTTAGTCGGTTTATTTTATTTACGTCATATGACACTTGTTTTTTTAATTATTTTGGTATCCTAAACACGAAAATGCAAAATTTTTAAAATAGCTTGAGAAGTAAATCGATTTTTGACCAGAGATGACAGGCAAATATTTTCAGCCGCTGCACACAGGGACAAATAAATTAATTAGAACGACAAAAATGGAAAATTTTATTTTGTTAAATGTAACCACTATTGCACTTAATATGTTCTATATACCAGTACGCAATTAACCTATAAATATTTATTTTTTTAACGCATCACATTAGTCTGTACGTGCGTGCAAAGTATCATTATCTGTTACACGCACTTATACCTGTCAGCAACATCTATAGCGTTTATTGTTGCTACACTCGACAATTTTTTGTAAATTTACAGTTTGTTTAAAGTTTTTTAAATATATTTTTAAGCATCAGGTATCTGATTTAATTTGCAGTTATTATTAAAATAACAATTATATGTAGTGTAGATATAGTATAAAGTTTTTATTATGAAATATATTGAAAAATTTACTTTAAATAGAGCTATAAAAAAAGTTCCAAACAGTTCCACGACTTTTCCTTATAAGTTAAAAAAAAACAACTACTAATAAGTGTAAAAAAGTCAAGTGGAGGTCCAACCTTTTCCAATTTCATTAAATAGAGCATTTTTTCTCAGGTAATACACCTAATTCTGAAAATCCCACATGACAGTTTTTTGAAATCGCTAAATTTTTCATTCTGTGCAGTCTCGTCACAAAATACTACTGTGTTTAAGACAATATCACTACAGAAAAACTTCAAGAGTCAATACCAACAGATGTCACTGTTTAACTGGATACTGGTTTCTTCGGACCCTGTTGTGACCGATAACCGAAAAAAAGCTAAAAAAAATGAAAAGCAAAATTTAATGAAAATTAAATATGCTAAGGCTGCCCACTTTCTGTGGCAACGAAAAAGAGTTTGATGACGTCCAAGACTATGAAGATGTTGATATAGAATAAAATAAAAAGTATTATTATGTCCCCAATAACAACAATTAATTATAATTCTTATTATTTTAAGTAGTATAATCACCAGTTGATCAAATTTAAATAAAAAATATAATTATTAATTCCGCTTTTTATAATATTCTCGTTTTAGGTTTTTAATTAGGTCTAATGTTTTGAAATTTGAATTTTTAAAAACTGACATCAAAAATCAAGTGTAATAAGTTTTAAGCGAATTCGATCAAATTTTTAAAAATTGTCCGCCATGTTGGATCCGCCATTTTGAATTTTTGAAAACTAACATCAGATTCGTAATCAGCGAATCCAAAAATTCCGTGTAATAAGTTTTAAGCGAATTCGATCAATTTTTTAAAAATTGTCCGCCATATTGGATCCGCCATTTTGAATTTTTAAAAACTGACATCAGATTCGTAATCACCGACCCTAAAAACCTTAAGGTACCTAGTTTTATTAAAATCTATTGAATCCATATGAAGTAAATAATTTTGTCGCGCTAAATTTTCGATTTGTCCCTGTGTGCGCTGACTGGAGGAAATCATAAGAATTTTATATATTACAACATGTAGAAAATCAAAATCTTTCAAGAAGACGATACACATGCGAATAAAAAAGCCAGTTAAATTTATTTTGGGTTGCATACACTGTTACCAACTGGTTTTCAAGAAAAGTAACTAAATCTGGCCCAAAAAACGCTAAAAATAGCTAAATTTTGTTTGCTAAAAAATTTAAAAAACTAGCTATATTTTAGAAAAACTTGAATAATATAGGAATTATTGGGCTATTTGTCATTTTTTGGGTTAAAATTACTTAGTATTACTAAATAAAGCTAAATAATTTAAAATTTTACAGATATTTAGTCCCAAAATGCAAAAAGAGCAAAATAAAATCAATTTTTAGTTAACTTGCAGTAAGATGAATTTTAAAGATAAATGAAATATTTTTTATATGAGCATCTATGGATAAATGCAATACAAAAATGGTTTGTTTTGAATATATTAAGGTTGTTTACAAGGGGTGTACTAAATGTTGTATAGTCGTATCGAAAAAGAGATGGTAAAATTTAACTATACAACAACAGATGGTAGTACCAAGAATAATCTACAATGAGGATATTTAAAAGTCTGTTGTGGTTGTAGAAAAGATTTTGTCGAGTTAAGATTTTGTGATTGGAAAGCGTAAGTTGTAGGAATTTGTATGTGTTTTTGGTTGTTATTTTGGTTGTAGTTGAATATTTGTTGCAATATTAGATTATTCTTGTTTGAATATCCTCATTGTAGATTATTGTTTTAATTATAAAAAAATCACTTTTGGTACAACAAATGAATACATTTTATCCTTCGATACTAATTTCGAAATCCTATCATTGGCTCTTTATTTCTATCAAAAAACCTTAAATTTGTAATATGTTGAACGTTTTCAAAATAATTTTTTTTTTTTAATTTTTGTAGATGTTAAAGAAATTTTTCAGATTTTTTGAACGCCCAGGTGAAAAAGTTCATATATGATCATATATTGTCATATATAGTTTCATGTATGAGCATATATGTTTCCATGCATGGGCATATATAAACATATATGTAATGTATGGAATCATATATGGGCAAAAACATGCAAAGGAAAAGTTCATTAATGGATATGACTAACAATCCAGCGGCGGGTTTTCCCGCTTTTCAATAAAATTTTTTCTCAACAGAATTTTTATAAAAAATAAAATTATTTAAAAACGTTCAACATGTTATAAATTTTGGAGCTTTTTGGTAGAAATAAAATTTCAGAGCCAGGGGGGTTATTACGTAATTCGATTCGAAAAGTAAAACCTTTCGAAACGAATTTCCGTTTCGAAAGTAAACTTGTATTATCTAATTCGTTCGAATGTTTCACAGAGTTGTATTTGTGTAAAAAAGGGTAAATACAAGTGATGCCAAATTTTTATCGGTTAATACATAACTTGGCAGCATGTCTTATAATGTCAAAGTTGTCAGCATTGTGCTTAAATGTCAAAATTTGAAACAAATATTTAAAGAAAACTTTATTAAAGAAAATATTTATTTAAAAAGTCGAAGCTTAATGGATTGTGTTTTATTGTGGACAGAAGATAGTGATGAAAAAAATGATTATACTCCGGAAAGAGTTCAAAGGAAACTTATAAGAGATTCGTCAGATATAATGAATCTTAATGAGACAAAGTAAGAAAAATTTAAAATTTTACCTTTAAGATTAAATATATTCCTAATAATATCTTTTTAGTTTCATAAAAAACTTTAGGCTTAGTAAAAATGCTTTTACATATGTCTTGAGTTGTGTAAAAGATGAATTTAAACCAGCAGAAAGGTCAACTGCCATCTCACCTATATTAAAATTAGCTGCCACACTTAAATTTTTGGCGCAAGGTTGATATCAGCATCAAATTGGCCAAGACCGCCTATTAGGATTTTCTCAAGCATCAATTTCTGCGTGTTTGTCTGAGGTTTGCGATGTTATTGAAAGAATTCTTTGTCCCAAACATATTGTATTTGAAATGACAGAGGATAGGAAGAGAGAAGCTAAGAGATACTTTTTTGAAAAATGTGGAATACCTGGAGTAATTGGAGCAGTAGATGGTACGCATATTCAATTAATCAGACCTATAAGGGATGAGCAATTATATTTCAAAGGGAACAACATTTTCTCGGCCCACCTCCAGTCCCTGAAATACTATTTCGGTTTTCCCGGCATTTTACCTTTATGTGGTGTTTATAATCTGGCCACACCTATAAACATATGTAAATTTGAATAATACCAATCTATAAACCGACAATTGATAAATTGAAAACGTACTTTTTTAAATTTCGTTATATCATGAGTCGGAGGGCCAGCTGCATCCAAATCCAAAGACAATCTTGTAAACAAATCCTTGGACTTGCTTCTAGCATTCGCTACATTTAGGTGACCTTTAGCAAAATCCACTCCTTCGTGAAAAAAAAACAATGTTTAGTGTAAAAACATAAAACATTTGATGTTTTTTATTTTTACTTATTTATTTAACACTTTTTCTTATATTTTTTATAACGATACTTACATTTTAATTTTTTTTTCTTTTTTCGACAACAAATTAGCTCTCGACTAAAATACGAATGTTTTAACGTTTGTGAAGTTCGCTTTCGTATTACATAGTTGCATTTACGAAAGGGGGATAAAAAACGGCCGGTTCGAAAAAAAGTTTCCGTGCGTTCGTAAATACATTTTCGAAAATCGTACTACAAAATACAATTCATACGAATTTACACATTTTTTCTTTCGAATCGAATTACATAATAACCCCCCAGTATAGGATTTCGAAATTCGAATCGAAGTATAAAATGTATTCATTTGTTGTGCCAAAAGTGATTTTTCTTTATAATTAAAAGAAAATATAAAATGTTGAAGTAATATTTGAGCACCAAAATCCCGATTTTTTGCTTTTTGATCAAAAACAGTTGGTCACGTTAG
Source organism: Delia radicum (assembly GCA_021234595.1). Lineage (NCBI taxonomy): Eukaryota > Metazoa > Arthropoda > Insecta > Diptera > Anthomyiidae > Delia > Delia radicum. The sequence goes on from CM037854.1 coordinate 182,083,754, forward strand.
TAGAACTTGACTCCGTCTCAAATGCTGACTGTCTCTCCATCATATTTATCACTATCACTATCAGAACCTAAATATTCATATTTATCTAAACATTTATCTTCATTAGTATCCGAATTGTCATTACTATCAATCTCTTAATCACCACCTACCACGAATTTTCATCATCGGAATCAACAAGCTTTTCTGTTGCGCTATTGATTAGAAACCTTTGTAACTATGAAACACAATCATTTTAGTTAAAGTTTTTTTTTATAAAATTCCTAACTATTTACCAAAGGACTTCTTTTGTCGTTTTTCTTGATTACTTTTCCAAATCATCGAATTTTATTTTTTTGGAACACGTTAGTTTTTCATTATCAATACTGCTTTAATGTTCATTAAATTCTTTGCCAAATTGTTTTTTCTTAAAAAATTCTCAATGAAAAATGTATGAATTACGTGCGGGAACTCTGAGATGTATTTTTATCCGAAAAATTAGGATATGAAACATACAAATTTTTATTTTTTCTTCTCAAGAGTTCCAGGCTACTAAAAAAATTATTCGTGGATTAAAGTGAAAATGAAAAATTATTCAAGTTCGAGGCCATATACTCTATATTTCTTCATTAGGATATTGTCCTAACAAATAATCTATAGAGTTTTTGTTTTCAAATTTATTATTTGACCCTTTCAGGAATGTGTTGATAGATCTATTTCGGGAATTTTCTAGGTTCCCATCATCAGAACACGTTTTGAAAGCGGTAACAATCCCATGCCAAACCTCAAGCATTCATATGAACTAGTTTACTCACTACATGAGAACTAATATACATATGAGTTTGAAATTAAAGATTATAACCATTGATCAAAAAATTAATATAAATTATTTACTTTTGATAATCTTAAATGTAAAAATTCAGAATTGTCCAAATTAAAACTTCTTTAACTTCAGTAAAAGTAGGAGCGTGAAATAATTTTTTTTTTCATTTTAATGTCATCAAAATGACCTACAAACAAACAATTTTTGTATCGAATAAAAAAATCGTCAAACACTTATATAACATTAAAAAAAAATTATATTATTTATCTGCAGGTTCAGAAATGAGCACGTTCTATGACTCAATGATTGCAAAAGTTATAACATATTTAAAAGATAGAGTAGAAGCGATCAGTAGAATGCAAAAAGCATTGTCTTAATGCTATATAGAAGGTGTAACAAATAATATAGAATTTCTAGAATCCATCTTAGATTAGACCAGAAGGCACTATGCACAGCGACCAATGTAGGTCTTTTGTGCTGCCTAAAGTTACCTACAGATTCAAGCTACCTATAAAGCCAATTATCCTATTAGGCAAAATGTTCGCGATGTCGGAAGGCGAAATGAAGCGATCACCTAGAAACCTAAGTCTCCTATCACAAAACCTGGGACATTCGCAGAGAACATGCTCCGAGGTCTCAGACACCATCTCGCAAAACCTACACATATCCGTGTCCGGTTGACCCTTCTTGTGCAGATGGTATCTGAGATTACAGTGTCCAGTTAAGTACAACGCCAGGGTCCTCAAACCCCCCCTTTCAAGCGACAAGAGTCGCCTCGACCCCCTACTGGAAAAAGAGATCAATCTTTTAGCCTGGCCCTGACCAGGAGAGTTTTCCCAGTAACCAGAGAATTCAGGCTCTCTAGCCCTGAGCCTTTCCCTAACATACCCCGCAGGTATTCCACAGAATGCTTCAGGACCAATAAAGGGCTTTCGGGCCCCGCGGTTGGCAAGACAATCTGCCCTCTCGTTGCCCTCATGGCCCTCATGACCAGGAATTCACCCCAAGGTTAGAGAGTTGCCCCTACCGAGCCTATTGAGAGTCTGAATGCATTCCATGACCAACCCGGACGACAACTTATAAGCCATTAAGGCCCTCAGTGCAGCCTGTCAGAAAGAATGTAGATGCGAGATCTGCGAGTTCCCCTTCGCAGGCATTCCCTGCACAGACACAGATGGCCCAAATCTCCGCCTGAAAAATGGACGGATATTTTCCCATAGGTAAAGCACGCTGGAAGCCTGGTCCAAAGACGCCCGCACCCGTGTTCCCATTCGACTGCTTAGAGCCATCAGTGAACTACACCTGAGAACCATCTTCCGGTTCCCAGGATTGATTGGTCCACATGTCTCTGTCAAACAATAACACATCAAAATATCTATCAAAGATCCACTCCGGTGACACTTTGTCCGCAACCTTAGAAATCGGGTCATCTATTAAGATTCGCGCGATCCTCATGTGATCCCTTAGGTCGCCCCCCTCATGCCACCGAATTCACTAAGTCTAGAGGAACCCATACTGGCAACCTCCATTACAGAAATATGCAATGGCGGGATCCCCAGCATAACCCCCAAGGCATCCGTCGGGCAAGTTCCGCCGGCCCCTGTAACACACCAACACACGCAAGACGGTAGATTCTCTTAAGAGCATCCCTTGCCTTACTCTGTTCAACTTTTGGCCACCATGCAAGGGCAGCATAGGTGATCATCGGTTTAACAATAGTATTGAACGACCAGTAGACCATTTGTGGCCTTAGGCCGAAAAGCCTCTGGCAGGCATAATATGCCCTGGTGGCCTTCTTGGAGACGTGGTCAAGATGTTCGTTCCAGGTAAGGAACGAACATAATACTGCTAGAGAAGCCAACCGTTACCGGAGGAATGCTCGTCCTAGCCATGGATACCCTAATCGCATCGTAGGACGTGTTGTCAAAAGCGCCCTGTATATCAATAAATGCACAAAGGGCAATGTTCTTTGCCTCCAGTGCCCGTTCTATTGTTGTGACAACATGATGGATAGCAGTTTCGGTAGACTTACCCCGTTGATACGCGAACTGTAGCTCATGTATCGGCTTTCGTTTGAGGTAAGTGTCCTTAATATACTGATCCAAGACTTTCTCCATTGTCTTGAGGAGAAACGAGCTCAGGCTAATTGGTCTGAAGGACTTAGGTAGCTGCTCAGACTTTTCCCCGCCTTCGGTATAAAGACCACTCTAACCTCCCTCCAGGGTATCGGTACATGTCCGAATAATAGACTCGATCTAAATATCCTAACCAGTTGTGGGACAATTAAGTCCATCCCTCTCTGTAAGAGACGAGGATAGATCCCATCTGGACCCGGAGATTTAAATGAAGAAAATTCATTTATCGCCCACTTACCCGGTTCTCCTGAAAGATTGCACCCTCCAGGCGTACGTACCTACCTGTCAGGTTCGGGATTTTCTGAATCACAGCGGACCCGCAGTTGTCAACGCATCCTGGGAAGTGAGTATCGAGCAAGAGTTTACAAGTTTCAGTGGGAGATGCCGTGCATGAGCCATCCGGCCTCCTAAGAGTGCAGAGACCATTTGTATGATCCTGTGACAGGGCCTTTTGTAGTCGCACCGCCTCTGGAAGATCAGAGATCTTCTCACAGAAGTTGCGCCACGTGGTCCTTTTGGATCTGCGTAGTTCTCTATTGTACTCAGTGAGTGCGGCCCTATAGGTGATCCAGTCACCTGTTTCCTTTGCATCCATCTTCCATCATCCTTAGAATCCATCTTCCATCACCCAAATTTTATTGCAGCAAAGCTCCATACGAGATTCATTCCAGACCATTTATCTTTCTTATTTCTGCGGTGGGAAAGCTTATAGTTCTGTTGGCCCCCGCTTGTGTTTGTTTAAGAAAGAATAGTAAAAGTCAATAAAGATAAATGTTGGGACCCACTCTTTTTTGAGAATAGGAGTCTGGGGATTAATTATAGCATCTGTAGTGAATTTGTTCCTTGGAAGTAGTCCACTCGATTTTGCAATATCATTTGAGGCAAAACTTCCTACAAATTAAATTATGTAAAAAAATGTTTGCACATTATGTAATTGTTCAATATTCGTTTGCTTTTCTGGATTTTCTAAAGTATCTAGGACAGCACGATAGATTGCCTGATATTCCTCTTTTTCAAAAATGTTCTCATCTTTGTTAGTTACCTGAGTAGTAGGTTTGTTCTTTTAAACCCACAATTTTTTGGATTTTTAATTTTGGAGCACTCGTGTAAATTTTTGTTAAGATTTTCTGGCTTTAAAAATATTGCCTTTGTTGTTTTTTAAGTGTTTCTTTAACCTTTTACACTTTTGGCTTCCTTCTGTCTTTTTAATTACAATTGAATTGCAGAATTTAAAATTTTTTTGTTGTTAAATTTTATAGCGTTTGTTTCACACCGAAACATTTAAACTTCTATAAACCTAACATTGTTAAAAGTTTTTTTCGGATTTCTGTTCGTTTTGTGCGTCTTATTGCAAAATTAATGAGATTTTTATCTTTTTTAGAAGATTCGATGAATTCTAGCAATGATTTGTTATGGCATATTTTGCTCTGGTTTTGCATATTTCGATTAAAAAAAAATTATTTTTGATAAAAAAAAAAATCTTATTTTTAATAAAATAAACTCTTGGATAGTTTGAGCATGTTTTAGTACTTTTTGGAACAAAGGCATATTTTTATAGCATATTTATTTAGTTTTTATTTATTGAACAATTTTATGTTTTAACAAAAACTATTTTTTTTGGGTTTTCAACACTGATTTCGGAAGTTTTAATCATTTTTGCAAATTTAAATTTCTGGTTTTAAGACTGTACCGATATAGATATTAATTTTTTATTTCCTTTTTTGTTGACAATTAAAATAAATTTCCCAAAGTTATTCCAACTATACTGAAAAATAAGTTTTAAAATACTTAAAGAAAATGTGTGTTTTAAGAGCAAATTTTACGTTAGTGAATTTTTATGAGCTAAAAATGGATTTTTAGAGCATAGTGCCAGTTGCTTTGGTTATTATACATTTTGGGAGGGAATTTCGACACTTTTAATGATACAAATTTGAAAAAAAGATACTTTTTATTTTCCGAAAATGTTGTGGTACTTTGATTCTAGTAAAACGAATTTTCAAATTGTTCTACCAAAATAATTAAAAAAAAGTTTTTTTTTAGAATTTTTAAACTTTTTTTTACCATTTTAAAAGAAGATTTAAAATATTTATTTAAAATTTTACCATATATCACCCCTTTTAAAAAAAATCAGTTCTTTGTATTTTTATTTATAAAAAACCAAAGAAATACATTTTAAACGATTAATCGATTAAAAGGCATTATTCGAAACCTAGGATGCACGCGGGATAATCCACATCGATTACCTTCAAAAGGGAAAAACAATAAAAGGCGAATATTATGCCAACTTATTGGACCGATTTAACGAGGATTTAAAAAAAAAGACCCCATATGGCCAAGAAAAAAGTTCTTTTTCATCAAGATAATGCACGGGTACACACGTGTGCAGTCTCAATGGCAAAATTCCATGAATTGGGCTACGAATTGGTCCCTCATTCGCCATATTCTCCGGATTTAGCCGCCCTCGTATCAACACATTCATGAAAGTGGTCAATTAATAAATTAGTTTACTTCCCCTTTACATCTTGTTTTTAAATAAAAACAAAACAAGTGTAAAAATAAAAAGGAGAAGCGTGTATTATATATCTACCAAAGGTAGATCTTGCACATAACGCACAAGTTTTCAATTTATTTTTGATCAATAGTGATAATCTTTAACTTCGAGCTCATATGAGGAGCCGCGGAACAAAACGTGCTTTTTCGCATTTTTTCACAAATTGATTTTTTGGCATTTTTAAAATATTTGGGTCAAAATCTACTAGAAAAAATCTAGTTTGCATAATTTTTTTTTTAACCAAGAAAATGGGTTCTAAAAAATTGGTGCATAACAAAACGCGCTTTTTATTTTTTTTTTTATCAAAAAGTACTTTTTTCGTAGTCTTTGACATTTTTTTCGGGAAGTTGCACTTTTTTCTACAGTGAAAGACCCAATCCATGTATCAATCAAACTACAATTGAGGAAAACATAAACAGATGCCAAATCAACAAAAACTACTTTTTTTTCTTTTTATTATTTGACGATTGTGACGGTTGTGGCGGTCAGAACAAGAACTCTCAAATACATAGTTCAAACTGTTTTGTTTTAGATCCAAACGAAATCACCCTCCCATTTACAAAATATCACTGTAACATTCCCAGTAAGAGGGCATAGTTTTTTACCAGCTGATAGAGTATTTGGTCGTATTGAAAAAAACCTTAAAAAACATGCTGTTATAACAACAGTAGAAGAGTATTCTCGAATATATTTTAATCATGGCCAAGTGTTAATGTTAGGAAAGGACTAGAGTATTCTCAATATAAAAGAACTTCAATCAATTTATAAAAAAATTGAAAACATTCAAAATTTAAAACGTATAACATTTCAGAAAAATATTTCAAAAAATGGCAAAATAAATTGTTCAATTAAAACTTTAGAGTCCTTTAAATTTGAATCCTCCGAGGAAAGGAATAGCAATTTCATTTCATTTATTCAATTGTAATACATGTAGCCTAATTGGCCAATAAAATTATATTACAAGTAAAATTTAATACTATGAGAATAGAAATACTTAAATCTAAAAAATCCCTGCGACTTCTCTAAAAACACACTCTACTTAAATAATTTAAAATGAAAACCCAATTATCAAGTGACATTATGAGTAATAAGAAGTAAAATACTCACGAAGCCTACGTTTAAATGATTCAACAGAAAACTGGAATGATCGCAGATTCCTTGGCAAATTATTCCACAACCGGCCAGATCTAATAGCAAATGAATTTTCATAAACTGCGTAAGATATGAGTGCATACTCTATTTGAGGATTTCTTTGAGAAGGCAAAAAAGAAATTAAACGAAAAACACTCTCAGGCTCACGGAAAAAAACTATCTTATACAAATATATTAATAGTCGAAATTTAAGATAATCATCAAATGTTAGATTAAGAAAATCCCTCAAATATAGAGACACATGGGCTCTAAGTCTTAATCCATAGACAAAACGAACAATTCTATGAATAACGTATTTAATTCTTTTTTTACTAGTCTCAGAACAACCAAAAAATACTTCAATACAATAATTCACCTGAGACATAAGCAAAGCATGCGCAATAGACTGCTTGACAGATAAAGGCAACCACATATTTAGACGATAAAGCCTCCGTAACGTAAAGGTAACTCTAGAAATCAGGTTGTTAATGTGGGACTCGAAATACAGTCTGTCATCAATCAAAACACCAAGACAACGTAAATTACTGACAGTCTCAATAATGTTATTACATATGTTCAAGTTCAGATGAAATATATCAGATCTACTAGATTTGAAAATTAAAGCTTTAGTTTTTGAAGGATTTATACTTAAGCTATTTCCCACCATCCAATTATTCAAAACAGATAAATCATAATTTATAGAAGCCTCCAGAGCATCCATAAATTGACGTTCCCCTGACCATAACAACTGTATATCATCGGCAAACAAAAAAGGTTTACAACGACTATAACTTAGAACATCGACCAAGTCATTCAAGAACACGCAAAATAGGATCGGTCCAACAACAGAACCTTGCGGTACCCCTGATTTGATATTCAATACATAAGAACTCCTACCGTTTAAAGATACGTACTGCTTACGATTAGATAGATAAGACCATATTAAGCGACAAGCAGATCTTGAAAAATTAAAGTTTACATTAAGTTTTTTAACCAGCAAGGAGTGTTTTAACTGGTCAAATGTCTTTGATATATCTATTGAAACCAAAACACTAACTTCTCTTTCATTTAAACACTTTCTTACCGTTTCCGTTAAACCCATCAAAAGCAAATTCGTATTGCGACCCTGATGAAACCGTATTGGCAATCGTGTAATAATTTACGATCGTCTATAAACCTCATGACTTGATTCTTAATTGCATATTCAACCACTTTTGAAAGCGAGGGTAAAATACTAATTGGTCTCATATTATCAAGCGACAACTCTTCTAGCAACTTTCCACTCTCTAGGAAAAACAGATGTTGTGAGAATGTTATTTATAAAATGTAACAGATGCCCACTAACATATGGAAAAACTTTTACTAAAAACTTTATTGAAATACCATCAATACCAACTGAGGACGATTTAACTTGCAGTAAGGCCTGCTCCAACTCAACCATAGTTATATTGGAAAAAGAGAAAGCAAAGTGATTTTTCCTCCATTCTCTTATCATATACTTAGTCCGATTCCGAAGTTGTCGATAATTTTCCCAATTCTCATCACTCCTATTATCAAAATATGTTTTCAAAGCAATATCCCTTAACGACCGATTATAATTAATTTCATTCGAAAATTTAGCTACGCTAACTTTTTTATCCTGGCGAACCTTCCTTAGAGGCACATAATTTAAAAGATCTATAAAAAATCAAGTTGGAGATTCACATCACCAGTATTATAAATTTGAGAAAAATCCGTACGAATTATATGTTCCTCTAAGGCAACAATATTAATATGATTATAATCCCTATATAAAACTGAATTTATAATAGAACAAACGGGGATTCGAAAAGCCAAGCAAATTAAAGAGTGATGTGAAAAACTAGCAATCTGAAATTGAGCTGAGGTAGAGACTAATAAATTTTGACTAATTAAAAAATAATCAATGAGGGAAGTGGGCTGATAATAAGAGTCATAATGCGTAGGAATAGAAGTATGCCTGCATTCCAGACCAAAACGTGTACAAATATTTCTTAAACTACGGGCTATAGTTGGATCAAAGACATTATTGAGCAATTCCATATGAAAACGATCAAAATTGGCAAATTTTTGGACGACCCCTCTCCGATTTTAAAATAAATAGTCTCAATCGATTGCCCAGCAAAAAATAATGTACCTACATATTTTTTTTTTTTATAGTGACTGGTTTAGTGGTGGTGTGCACCACTGTCATGTGACAAAATTGAAGAACTCTTCATAAGGGACCTTTTTTTAAAACAACTTCCAATGAGGTCCCTTATGAAGAATTATTCAATTTTGACAACTTTCAATGAGGTCCCTTATGAAGAATTCTTCAATTTTGTCACATGACAGTGGTGCACACCACCACTAAACCAGTCACTATAAAAAAAAAAAAAAATATGTAGGTACATTATTTTTTGCTGGGCAATCGATTGAGACTATTTATTTTAAAATCGGAGAGGGGTCGCCCAAAAGGTAATCGCTTTCATATGGAATTGCTCTATTATTGAAATCGCCCACCACAATAACATTACCATACCGAACAAAAATATCACTTAAGAAACGTTCCACTAACTTTAATTTACCCGTAGGAAGGTAAGTAACACCCACTAATAGTGTAACAGTTTCAAGATAAACTTCAATAAATAAAGCCTCACAAGAGAAATATTCAGTGCATCTATGAACAACTTTGAATCTTATACCCTCATAAATATAAATCGCTACTCCACCACCTTTGCATCGAGTTGGACGATCACTCCTACATAATACATATCCCGGAATTCTTAAAGCATTATTTGGCATAACAGGGTCGAACCAAGATTCAGTAACACAAAAAATATCTAAAGGTTTATTTCTAAGAATGAATTGTAGCTCATCAAGTTTAGATTACCTATCAGAGGGGGCTAAGCTATGTGCATTGTTATGCCCTACTCTTAAATTTTTAGAATCATTAAAAAATACGCGTTCTAAATCTCCATCACTGATAATCGGGCCTAAATTCACCCTAAGTGACATTTAGACTTAAATAAAGTTCATAGAGAAGTCGCAAAGATGTAATACTTAAAATATGCATTAAAATTAACATATTTAAAATAATATTTTAGTTTTGTATACTTAGTACGGTCAACAAAATACATTTTAATAGAAATCCAAAATAAGTTCAATTATATTCTATTCAGATATATAACTAGAAAATTAAAGTAACAAATTTTGCAAAAGAAACAAAATAAATATGTGTTAACAAAGAAAGACTAATAAAACCACTAAAAGCTGTATTTTCGCATCGACGTGTGTAATTAGAAATAATGACAGTAGACTTTAATTAAATAAGTCAAAGAGTATAAGTTAAATTGAAAACACAGCTAATAAATGTACCAAATTCAGAAAATTAAAAATATAAAAGATACCACCCCAAGATCCACAAAACAAAGCACCATTCAATGTCCTGCATCACGCAGCTCACAACATTGCACAAAATCACATTGTTTTGTACTTCCATCAGAAAACTTGATTTTTACTAAGGGCACATCTCCATTAAGTATTCGAAACCATGCAATTTTTCCCTCCTTACGCAATGTACGACAAATCGTTTGAAGTTAGTTACAGGCAGGGGTAAGATGATCATTAAGATAAACTCTAGCAGCAACTTGAGTCCCAATAACATCACTAAGCATTAGAGAGCGTGTTTTAAAATAGGCCTTCATAAGATCATCGCGAAGATGAACATTATTAAACTTCACCAACAACGATCTTCCTTGTTGAATATAAATACAATGATTTATGTCTTTTGCATCAGCATTGATTTTATAGTGCGAAAATATAGACAATATTGGCTCAAAGCGATTATTGATACCAGAAGGCAGGCCTGTGATGACAATATCAGCACGATTTACTCTGCGGTGAAGACGGTTGTCTTCAAGTTCCAAGTTAGAAATTTGTTCCAGCGTATTTGTTTCAACATGTTTAATGGCATTATTGCAATCAGCTATATTAGCTTGAAGCTCCTTCAGAGATGACGACAAATCAGCACGAATATCAGAAATAGAGGATCCAATCATATCCTTAAGGTCACGCTGTTCTGTACGTAACTCTGCAGTAAACGCACTAAAATTAGCACTGATTTTTTTATCCAGCTCTTCTATACATAGTCGCATTTCTGATATACTAGCATTACATTTACATAATATCAGCACAAATACTATGGAACCAGATTCGGCAATAATTACACCTTACACCAGAAACAGATTTTGTAACATTCTTATTACAAGTACCACATTTTGAGGCAGGCATGGTTAAGCAATAAATATAATTCCTATTGCTTTTTAATTATTGCGTACACTTCCAATAAACCACGTTTAACTTAAAATACAAAGAGCGTAACATACAACAACTGTTTACTGTTATATTTTATTCTACTTTTTTCCTTTTGGATTTATCTTTCTTCACAATTGCATGAGATTATTTCAATTAAAAAATAGTTGTCTTTTTATTTAAAACAAATAATCTTTACAACATAGTTGCAAAGAAATGTTAAATCTTTAGTTTACAGCAATTTTTATTAAGTTAGGATTATTTATTTAATTATATTTATATTTTTTAGTCAACCGTAACTAAAACACGTTCACTCTCTTATTGTGTTTCTCTTGTATCTTGTAAATTTGCTGAAACGAGGAAAAACACCTTTTTCAATTTCTCGGCCGAATGAAATTAAAACAGAAAACTGGATTAACGCTGACAAAAGAAAAGACGTGGAAAAGCTTTTAATAAAACAGTTTGGTGAAGATTGGAGTGAAAATCAGGCATTACTTTGGTACAAGGATATTTTGTATAACCAAAATGAAAATACGGAAGATTTAATAGAAGAAGATAGTAAATGTACTTGCCTTGAAAAAGACGTTGGATCAAAAGTTTAAGTATTTAAAACTAACTATTTAAAAAAAGTTCATAATTTATAAAAAGTGTTATATTTAATAATTTTAAGATCTATATAAGTATAGTTGCAATTTAATTTGAAATAAAATATTTGAGATTTTATTTTATTTATTTGTCCTTATTTTGAGTTAAAATTGACGTTCTAGTGTAGAAAATAAACATTGTAACATTTTACAACAATCAAACTTACTTAGACACTTTTTTGAGTGTATTTTTGAGAAAATTGTTGTGTTTTTTAGATGAAAAACCGAAAAAAATAACATTCTAGTAAATAACAACAAAAAAACATATTAAATTTCAATACATATGTTTTTAAATATTTTGATCATATTTAAAAACATTCCGCTAAAATATTATCGTATAAAAAACACACAGACCAAAACGTTATTTTTTCCTTTGTTTAACAAAAAGTGCTCTTTTCATTTTAAAAGTAGTTTGATATGAAACAACCTTAACATTTAATGTGGTGACCTTTGACAGTTTGATGCATCTTTTGATAAGTAAAAAACTTGTTACCATTTCCAGGTTCATGCACTTCTTTAAGGGGGTGAAATAAATAAACCTCAATTTCCCATAAATTTTAAATGTGCGAAAAAGCACATTTTGTTCTGCGGCTCCTCATATATTAGTTCTCATTTAGTGGGATTGTCACTTCTTTCAAAACGTGTTCTGATGATGGGAACCTAGAAAATTCCCGAAATAAATCTATCCAGTAGTCAATTAATAAATTTGAAAACAAAAACTCTATAGATTATTTGTTAGGACAATATCCTAATAAAGAAATATAAGAGTATGGCCTCGAACTACATTTTCATTGCAGGTCGAAAAAACATAATTTTTATTTTTAATACAAATTATATCAAATTTATTTATTTTATATTATTTAAAATTGTGTTTTTTGTTTAAATGTTAGTAGCGGCTTCTGTTGTCAAATGTCAGCAGGTTGGTGCCAACTCTGTGTTGTTAACTACACTGAGTGGACTACAGCCCATAAATATTTTGCCAATCCTGGAAAGTTTATAATATAATTTGTTTTGTATATTTATTTGAAAGCTTCGAACATTTAAACAAAATGAAAAAATAAATTATTTTGACTGTTTATAATAAAAATTTTTATTTTACAAATATAGCAATATTTTTCGAAAGAAATAAACGCGAAATTTGATAAGAAACGAAAAAACAGTTGTTAATTTCTAAATACGAACCGAATTATGAATACTAAAATTTTAAATATTAGCCATGTTTTTTAATCAGATTAATTTCGTTACTTCGTTAAAAATTTCATAGTTTGCTTATTAATTTGACAAAAATAATATTTTTATCTAAGTCTAACACTTACTCGCTATTATAATTAAATAAATTTTTTTCAAAAATGCAAGTCCTAGAATAAAAAAAAAGCTGGAATAAACTAAAGCTTAATGGATTTCAAGTTTTGGAATATTTTAATTTTTTCCTTCGCATTATATTAGTGAATAAGTGTTAGATTTAGAAAAAAAAATATGATTTATATCAAATTAAACGTCCTGTTATAGATATTTAACGAAATAAAATAAATCCGGTGATTAAAACACAGGGCTATGGTAAGAGTTCTATAAAGAGAAAAATAAATAAAATACATTTATTAAGAGTTAAAATCATATAAAAGTTGCTTCAAAACTTAACGAAAAAACTTTTATAAACGATTCTAACGTTTAAAATAATACATTATTTACGAAGCCCGTATTTGATGCTGAATTTTAAATGTGTATTATTAAAACATTTTTGATAAGATTATATTTTATTAATCTCTGTTAAAAAATTAAATATATGTTTATTACTTAAATTTTTATATATTTACTTAATTGTTTTTATTTAATTAATTAATAATGAGGCTGAAGATGATTTAGTCGCTTAGGTCGAAAGTGTGGCACTCTCTCTAGCGCTGATCCCCATAAGATTTTTTTCATCTTCTCTTACATTTATTAACAATTAGTGTTTTCTATTTGTAATAGCAACATTTTAATTATGATCTCAAACCTCACACTTCAACATGAAATGCAATATTTAGTTTATTTTTATGGAAAAAAAATTCTAAGAATGAAAGAAAATGCTAAAAAATTCAATTACTTAGAAAAAAGTGATAACCAGCATCTAGCACTTTTTTTTATAAATTTTTGGATGCTAACTCACAAAAAAAGTGCTAGATCTATCATCCATTATCCTAAAATATCAACCCTGATGTATGCATGAGTGTATGCTAGTGATCAGTTTTAATGCATAAAAGGAAAATGCTAGGGGGTCAGTTTGGTGGTCTTGCCAAAGTAGGTCGATTTAGTTAGTTTGAGTAATTCGGGTTGGTTGTTGCAATTATTTGTTGGTTGCTGCCAACCACAATTCGTTTTGGTTGTTTGTCATAATTCGTGTTGGTTGTTTGCCACAATCGTATTGGTTGTATGCCATAATTCGTGTTGGTTGTATGCCATAATTCGTGTTGGTTGTATGCCATAAATTGCATGTTGTATGTCATAATTCGTGTTGGTTGCTTCTCAAAAATCCGAGTCTTATATCCGTATAGTGAACATTGTAATAAAATAAGTGATTATAAAAATAAAAATTATTTTAAGAATTATAACGTTTTAGAAAAGAAACACTCGGTGTTTTATTTAAATTTCCCTGACAAAAATAAATACAGTAATTTCCGCTTAATTGTTCCCCGCTTAATTGATTTACCCGCTTAATTATTCGCAAAATAAAGCAATGAAAAATATCAATATAATATATATGGAAAAACCCCGTTTAAATGAGTTCCGTTTAATTGCGACACCCTTTTAATTGATTCAAAAAATAAAAATCATTTTTGAAAACCACATACAAAAGTGCTGTTTAATTGTCACTTAAAATTTTCCAAAAATGATAATTACCACATCAAAATAAAAGTATGTGGCAACTCTTCAAATCATATGTTTTTATTAATTCTTCACGCGGGTAAAAAATTTTTCAAACGTTTTTGTGAAAAATGAGTGCAAGAAAACACACCAGCTTAAACATTAAACAAAAATTATGTGTTATTGCTGATGCTAATAAAATTGGAAGGGATGAGCTTCGTGCCAAATACAAGTGCTCTAAGGCCACCATAAATAGAATTCTAAAAAATAAACATTCAATTTTAGAAAAGTCAAAGACTTTTAATTGGACAACTAAAAGAGAAAGAGCTGGTTCGTGCGCAAACGTGGAGAAAGCCCTTTCATTGTGGTTTAAACAAATGCGTGAATCTGGTTCACTGATTTCACGCAACATGATTTTGGAAAAAGCGAAAAAATTTCCGAATTTAATTTCGAAATATGATCCTACAAAAATATTTAATGCTGATGAAAGCGGTTTATATTTCAGAGCTTTGCCAAATTCAACTTTAAGCAAAAAAACATTGTACGATGAACGTACCTGACTTTTTATTTGTTTTTAACAAAGTAATTACATTATTTGATGTTTAACAACTTAAAATAATGCATTTTATTTTTTATACATACATAATCATTAATTTTGTTGTAGGTTGGTTCGTTTTATTGATCATGCTGCTTAATTAACCGGGTTTCTTTTAATTGCGTCAGTAAATCAATTAACAGAGTATCGGCTAAATGCTTTTCCCGCTTAATTGCTACAAAAACCGTGTAATTTAGCAAAATCAATTAAACGGAAATTACTGTATCTGTTAACAAACTCTGGGCACGACTGAGTATGCCCCGGAAAAGTGAAAACACGTCTTTACAATATGGAGGTATATGTGATTTCATATTTGCAAAAGGAGCTCATATATGGACATATGTATATGTTATTACATATTCGCAAAGAATTGCCATATATGTTCAAATATATATTATTGTATATATATAGTATTGTATAGTATATTGAATTAAATATATGCAAAAAGGATAAGGATATATGAACATATAAGGAAGTTTATTTGACTCCATAAAGCCAAAGGCTAATATATGGACGAATATAGTATATGCCAGGAAAGACTTTAAAGCATATACAAATTGTGTATCCAATCTGTTTTATAAACCCATTTTAAAGATCGATTGTAAACAACTTGAATTCTTAATCTAATTCCTAAGGACATGCCTAAATTTTATTTAAATTGAAGTGCATCATTAGAGAATCCACACTATTTACTGTACTCTCCTTGTCAGTAAAAAAGTCTATTTTTTTATTACTTTTGTATTCATTACGACAGTATTAACGGATTTAACTCTTATTTTAAAATTTCATTTAGTTCTGAATCTACCAATTTTTTAAACAGTAAATGTGAAAAAAGTAAAAAAATTATTTCAGTAATTATTGTTAATCTTATGAAGTGCAAATAGAAGTATAACCGTTACTTAAATTACAAAATTGTGGACAAAATTAAGATTATAAGTTTTGTTTGAAGATAGATAAAATTATGAAATACTCAAAACGTTAAAACGTTCAATATAAAGTTCACATTTTCATATAAAATTTCTAAGGTACAAGATCATAATTAAATCTTACTATTATAAAAAAATTAAAAAATACAAAAAACTTATATATGTATGAACGTATATGGATGACCATATAAAATAATATATGAACATACATGACCATATTTTTCCATATATGAAAATGTAGGTTCATTTTTCTATTATGTACGAATATGGATGACCATATATGATCATATAAAAAATATATATGATCATATATGAACTTGTTTAACCGGGTAAACGAGAACTTTTAAAACATCGACCTAATCTTCTATTTTTAAATAACTAACAAAAGTTAACTGTTTACTGCAAAATTACTGTTTTCGTAATTGTTTATTAAAATACTAAAATAACTACTCAAAACATCTGTTGAAGTACAGTATTTTTGGTTAGCAGGCAAAACTAAAAAAAAAATTGATTTTTTTTTAGAAATTTTGATGACAAACGAAAATTTATATTCCTGCTGCTTTTTTATTATACGTAAGCTATTTTAAATTTAATGATTCTTAAAGTTGCAAGCTCTAACAACATTGCCAGAGACTTAAAAGTATTGAATGTTCACAACAATCGCAAATTAGTTTTTCAACGACTCAAAATTTATTAACGCTATCGACCACCAGCAAAACACAAGACATAGATCTTAGCAAACACTTATAAAATTGAATTGAAAAAAAATTAACGATTTTTTAATTAAAAAATGTAATTTTCAAACTATGAAAGCAAAGTATAATATGGCAATCCTTTTGAATTTAGTTTTTTTATGAAATTGTTTTTATATCAAAACTAGTTTTGTCTTTAATCATTGCATGCCGGTCTTAAGTAATTCAACTTAATATGGAAGAGGTACTAAACTAAACATTTAATTTTTCCTCGTTATACAAATATATCGATAATCTTCAAAATATCGTAAATTAATTATAAATGAATTTGATATATAGAACTCATACTGTTTTCGAATATATAAGTAATATTTTTTTTTAATATATAAATCAATTATAAAATGAATTAAACATTAAATTTAAAATTTATAAGATTTAAAATAACAATAACTAGTATTGTGCCAATTAGGCTCACAACGTTCATGTTATGCCAAATATAGATAACAAAATATTGTAAATAAATGAATATTATTAATAAATAATAAAGTAATTCGACTACGTATTTCAATGATTTCTTTAAACCTATAAATTGTCATGTTAAGAAATAAAAAAGCTTTATTTTTTTGATACTACTAAATGTCATTAGTGAGTTTTATAAATTTGAGCTGCCTTTATTGCCATTTATTTAACTGGAAGCATTCTTGTGACTAAATGTATTGTAAATGAATAATTGGTAAAAAAAATCAGAAAAGTGCAAAAAAAAAAACACATGAAATGTATTATATAACGACATCTATTATGTTGAAAAATTAATTTAAATATGAAAATATTTTAACTAGAATCATATTTACTCTAATAAGATTCATACTTAATTTAACAATTGTCGTTAGAAAAAAAGACATTAATTTAAACATGAAATAATATTTGATTTCAATATTATTTTTTTCTCTGTGTCCTAGCATAAGACAATATTTGTACAAATATGAAAATTTATTTGGTTATTATACATTTTCTGAAAATGAAATATTTTTTAAAACTATCGAATTAAGACAGACGATCATATTAATAATCCTTTCTAATGTAAATATCATGATCAGCTCAAAAATGCAACTTAGTTTTGTTTTGGGTTGCCGCAAAAAAATGTGGCAACTCTAAAAAAATTTAGTTTATTTTTCGGACTCAGAACTTGAATTTCAGACTAAAACTTCTTATTATTTTTACCACCAACAATTTATACCGAAAAAATTAAAGTTTTACAGAATATGTATGAACATCTAAAAATTCACATTTTTACACATAATTCCTGAAGGCATGGATCTAATTTGACAATTTTCGATACCAGGCATTATTTATAAAAAAATGCGCAAATATTAAGCGTATTGTAAAACATTTAAGTGCATTTGATATGTCCATACCAACTTGACTAGTCTCTATATTTATTTCACTCAAATTTAGGTAAGTACATTCAAACCGCATTTTATGCGAATGGTAAATTCCACAAAAAGTGAATTCGCATAAAACGATACACTAGCTCTATATAAAAACCACAAACACGTTCCTGAATTAAAAAAACGCATAAATTCAAATCAACGCATTAAGAGTCCAACAAAATAATATAAAAAAAGTCAACAATATAATTTATTTAATTTACTAAAACAATAAAAAACAAAACATTAAGGGCAAAAACAAACAAAAATATTATTTATTATATTAACTCAAAATAAAAAAGATCAAATTAATGTAATGTTAAATTAGATATATTTTTGAATTAGATTTCATTTCATCACTAGAAATATTCCAAATAGCTTACATTATTATAGCAAAGAAATATACTAGTGGCATCATCTAGATGATCATTACTTTCATTACTAGAATTATTCTCGTTTTGTCTAGAAGGAACTCTCAAGAAGTTTTCATGAGCTTTATTTTTTTTTCCTTTTCGTCCGACATCATTTGTCATCAGACTTTGTCAGATTTCTATGCAGCGACTTGGTTTTTTAAGACGGTGTAACTATATAAACTGGCATCACAGTTGCTAACATTTTTTAATTAAAAAGTGTAATAAAATGCAAAAAAATATCGGAAATTTAAAAACCGCATAAATTTTGAATTCGCATAAAAAGAATTCGATTTAAACGAGGTTTGAGAGTATATTCTTTATTCATATAACAAATTTCAGCTATTTAAACTAATGAATAATGAAGTTATAAAGTTATGACCGTATTTTACCACTGTGCACTGTGTAGTTTCCTTGTAAGTGGAAATAACTTCGACAGTCCAAAAATGTCTATCATAAATTTTCCTATTAATCAGAGCTTTGAAAAATTCATTCAATTTGGGAATGAATTCCCTAAAATTGAATACAATTTATTAATTCAAGGAATGAATTCTTCAACAAGAATTGATTTAAGTCCCTAGAAACCTGACTTTTTTTTCAATTCCCTAAGGACTTTTTGTTCTTTTTTGTTAAATTCCCGACGGGACTTAACTTTTATGTTCAATTCCCTGAATTTAAGCTTCTCACTTAATGCCCAAAAAAATTAGCTTTTCAAGTGTGTGTAGATTGTTAGAATAACATGTAATTTATGCGCTTAAAACCAGTGTTTTGGTGAACTTTTTTGGTAATTCGTGGTTAAATTAGAGATGGTTGGAAAATAAAACTGTTCCTTAAAGGAACTACATAACTACATAACTACATAAATACAAAAATTCTTTTTGTAAAAACAATCTGGTGTGGGTATTATTATGTATGCATTTGTTCCATTGTTTTTATTTTGTCCAATAACCAATTTTAAAATTTTTTAAGTTTTTTTGTTACAACACCATATCAGCCATTATTTTGAAAACATTAACTATAAAATACCGATCCGGTTTTATTGTATTTAATTGATAAACTGTGTCTTCGTTACTTATTAATTTTATATTATTATTTTAAAATGATCATTAATTTGCTTATCACGGAACATTTACACAGGCTCAGTAAAATAAAAAAAAAAAATAAATAAAATTAATTAAGTTATTCATCAAACGAACACAATAGATGTTTTTTGCGATTAACTGCCGTATATTAATTAAAAGAGCATTTTACAAAAGCTGCCATTGAAATAAATATATATATTTTTTTGAGAATTTTGTATGTATTGTTGATCTTTTAAAATTGCACTTCATTTTGAATTGTCAGGTTTGAGATCATAATTAAAATGTTACTATTATTACAATTTTCCTATTTTTTTTTTTTTTCATTTATTCACGTTCATTCTTTAAAGGGTCACTTGCATAATCGGGTTTGAAAGTTTATAAACGAGTTTAAATATAGTTCATAAAACTAGTTTTCATACAAAAATCATTTGATAAACATTTTATGAATTTCATAAAATGATTATGCTTATGGGGTTAAATGTTTTTAATAATACGATACATTGCTAACAATAAGATAAAAATATTTATAAATATTTTCCTGTTTTCTAACTTAATGTGAAGTCTTAAAATATACAAAAAAAAAAAACAAAAATTAGCATCATTTAGTTACCAAGGTTATTGCTATATCCCCATTTTCACAATAAAGTTTGTGAACAAAATTAAAGTGTTTAAAATTAACGTAGCCATATTCGTAAATTCTCCATCGTGCAGAAGTCCTTTGGCATCCTTATCTCAAGTTGTAAGTTAACAGTTAAGTGCTGTCAATTTATGACCATCGAATGAACGATAATATCGATAAATTTAAGAAGTATTACTCGATTGATTGTTAGTGGTAAAACCACTACAACAGCTACTTTGCGATGCTTTAGCGCCGAGCGATGACAAACCTATAGAATCTCCAGAGTTTTTATTCGCCATTGATGAACCGTCTTTACTGCGTGCCTGATCAATTAATTCAGCTGCAATTTCATAGAATAGTCTTTCAACATTTTCGGCTTCCTTTGCCGATGTTTCTAAGAAATACATGTCATGCTGTTTGGCAAATTCTTCGCCGATTTGTGTGGGAATTTCGCGATCATCTCGATCAGTTTTATTTCCAACCAGGATCTTTAGCACTTTGGAATTGGCATATTCCTGTATTTCGCGCAGCCAATCCGGAAGGCAATCAAATGTAGGCTGACAGCTAATATCGTAAACTAGAATTAAAGCGTGGGCTGATCTATAATAACTTTGTGTTATAGACCGAAACCGTTCCTGTCCAGCCGTATCCCATATTTGTAACTAAAAATTAAATTGAAAACAATTAAACTAAAAACAAGTTATCAAATTCGTTGATTACCTTTATTTTGTCGCCATCGACTTCGACTGTTTTAATCATAAAATCAACTCCAATTGTAGCTCCTTGGCCGGGAGGAAAAAGACCCTGTGTAAAACGTCTGACTAGACAAGTTTTACCTACACCAGCATTTCCAACGAGTACAATTTTGAACAGAAATTTATAATCTTCCATTGTAATCGATTAAGTTGCTGTAAAAGAAATAATAAAATATAACGTCGATATTATGAAGGTAGAAATAACTTAAAATGACAATTAAAATGACTACAAATATTGTTAAAAAGGCGATGACTGTTTTTGTCATAAAAATTGAAGTAATTTTTAACTACTTAAAAACAACTAGCAATGTAGTAAAAACAATGTAGTAAAACGGAATAAAATGAAAAAAAAATCTAATACATATGCAGTTAAAATAACTATAGAATTAACTAATATGTTATTTATTTATATTTAATTATTAAATTCACAATACAAATATTAAAATCCAGAAAAGACAAACAGTAATAGCCATAAACAAATATTAATATAATAACAAATTTTTGTACATTCATTTTATCAGGATGAATTAAGATGATTATAGCGTTGAAAGAAATACAATATTTTATAATATCAAAGTAAATTATTTTTTTTTTTTTACAAATCAAACCTTTACATTTTAATAAATATATTATTTAATAAAAATTACAGTAGAGAAGTTTTAACTCGTCTTTTTCCAATCTTGGTTGGCATATACTATACCCTAACGAAATAACTTAAAATACCGTTAAGCTTAAAATACCCCCGCGGAATAATTTTAAAATATCGATAACCTTAAAATATCCTAACGAAATACACAATTTTTTATTTTCTCTCGAAAACATCATTACACTTATAAAAAAGTTAGTTCAAAAGTCTGCTCCTAATTCAGTTGAGCTAATTTTTTCTATTGTTTATCGTTTAAATCAGTTATTTAACTAAAGTTATTATTAGTTACCTTATTTTACCTCAAGAACAAATTTCATCCGTATTTGAACTAATTTTTCGACCTAAAATTTAGTAATTTTTGACTCTCAAATTTACAAATCTCGCCAGTTAATTTAAACCACAATTGTTTTCAAACAGTATTTGTTTGTGTCGTTATTTTCCCATAATTTTTTTATTTATTATAGGCTATGTTTCTGAAACTAAGCGAGATAAAGCAAAAGTACCAAAAATCGTTACTCCATATCTATGATCAGATAAAAAATTCTGTTGATTTGGCTAAATTTTTTTAGTTAATTTAACTACATTAGTTAACTCAAATTTAGTTCTTCTAAAATATAGGTCACCTAAATTTAGCAGACTGTAATTCTCAACATCTTTGAAAAATCGGCTGGCTCAAATGCAGGTACTATTTTCTGTTGTAGTCGCTAAATTTTCCACTATTTGTACGAGCTTTTTTCAAAGTGTAATTTCAAATTAAAAAAACGATTCAATTTTGTTAAAGAACATTGCAAAACGAGCATTTTTTGACCTCATGTCAACCGACTTTCTTCATATTGTGAACAAGAATACTCTATGAAGCATTAAAACTCGAGATTTTATTTTTCAAAATCTTGAACTTGAAAACTAGTTTCCTTTGATGTCCTACAGTTTCTTAACTACTTCAAAAAATCTTCTGAAAACTGCGATTCTCTACTTTTACGATCTGTAATCCAAAAATAACATATTCTTTCTAAAAATTGTATTTTTACTGTTGTTGCAATTTAGGATGTTTTGAATGTTATTTATTCAAAGGAATCCTAAAGACTAAAATATAAAAGTAAAATGTATGGCAATGAAAAATAAAGAATATAAAAGCAAAAGAAAAAGGGAAAAACATACATGTTGCAATAAGGGTTACCAAGTGGAACATACATACATGTTGTAATAAGGGTTACCACATGGATGTCCTTTTACAAAAATGTTTTTATATTTTAAATTACGTTAAATAAAAATAAATTCATTTCATATTCATTAAATTGACAAACTTCAAGTGTTTTGATTTAGGAAGATTTTTTGTTAGAACATCTGCAATCATCTCATTGGTTGGGCAATATTGCAATGAAACTTCCTTCTTACGGACTAATTCACGTACATGGTGATACTTGATGGCAATGTGCTTAGTACGGTTGTGGTAAACAGTTGCCAGCTTAATAGCTCCTTGATTGTCAATATTTAGCAAAATAGGTTCACCATTACCGATTCCAATTTCATTTATTTAATGTAAACATTGCCAGCTTAATAGCTCCTTGATTGTCAATATTTAGCAAAATAGGTTCACCATTACCGATTCCAATTTCATTTATTTAATGTCTGAGATATATGGCTACTTTGGATGCGTTGGACATGGCCATATATACTGCTTCCGTTGAACTTAGGGCTACTGTGTACTGTTTCTTAGACTCCCGTATAAGATTTACGGTCGATTATGTTGCCTGCCCAGTCGGAATCAGCATAACCTTTAACACAAGTATTACTATCTTTGTATACTAATCCCAAATCAGTTGTACCTTTGAGATAACGTAAAATATGCTTGACCGCATTCAAATGTTCGACATGAGGATCCTTATTATGTTGTGCGAGTTTAGATACAGAATGCTGGATATCAGGTCTAGAAGTTATAGCAAGATAACTTAATGCTCCAATGATAGACTGATATTCTTCTTTATTAACACGTTTACAATCATTACCACAATGCGTTTGAAAACGTAGGTCAAGTGGTACTGATACGGGTTTGCCTTCCTCCATCTGACACTGATTCAATATATCTTTATTATATTGATTTTAAGATACTTTATTTTCTTCCCGACTGCTTCAAACCGTATAAAGCTTTATTCAATTTTAAAACTTCAGATGGGTCATTTCGGTTAACAAAACCTTCTGGTTGTTGCATATATATATCATCTTGGAGGTCGCCATTTAAATATGCAGTACTAATGTCGACCTGATGTAAATGCATCTGTTCCTGAACAAACAATGCTAACAACATGCATATTGTAGCATTTCGCACCACAGGTGAAAATGTTTCCGTGTAATGTATTCCAAATTTTTGCCACTAAACGCGCCTTATATAGCTCTATGTTGCCGTTATTGTCCCGTTTGAGGGCAAAAACCCATATACAACCAATAGCATTATGACCATCTGGCAAATCCACCAGACTCCATGTGTTATTTTTCTCAAGGGCATTAAGTGCAGCTCTCATTGCTGACTTCCAGTTGTGGTTATCATCACAAGATAACGCATCATTAACATTTTGGGGAATAAATTCATTATACACAGCATTAACAAAATGTTTTACCTTTTTAGGACGTCCAGGACAACCACTTCTTACAATATGGGGTTTTCCAGGACCAGCCTTAAAACCACAAAAATCTTCAACTTCAGAATCTGTTTCAGTTTCCTCACCTGCTGTGTTAAATTCATCAGCATTTTCTTCAACATTTTCATCGGTACCTTCATCAGCGTTTTCATTAGCATTTTCATCGACATTGTCGTCTAAATTATCATCACATTCAATAACATCATCATTGTTGTCTTGCTGTACTACATCATTAAGGGGTATTTGATCATCATCAAAAGAAAATGTTATAAAATCATTTGGATTTTCAGTCTGTACGTTTGCATTGTTATTTACATTTCGAACCAATTTATTCTCATCAAACACTACATCACGACGTTCAACAACACTGTTTGTTGTTTTATGATACAAGCGGTACGCTTTTGATACGAGCGAGTATCCAGCCATAACATACTCATCCCTTCGTGCCTCAAACTTTGATCTATGAGGTTTCTTAAGAGCTACAGCAAATGAACCAAACGTTCTCAAATGACTAACATTAGGCCGTTTAAAATGTCAAATTTCATAAGGGGTTTTGTTGTTTAAAATACGTGTGGGACATCTGTTTCTTAAATATTCGGCAGTACAAATAGCCTCTTCGACCAAAGTCCCGTTGGCCGTTCCGAAACACCATTGTTCTAAGGTGTGAAGGGTACCGTCAACTGTCGTACAATGCCACAATCTTTTAAATAATTATTAAATTCATTACTGGTGTATTCACCACCATAATCACGAATGGCCTTTATTCTTTTTTCAGTTTGGCGTTCAACTTGAGCTTTAAAGATTTTAAACTTTTCCAAAACCTCCGATTTGTTCTTCAACAAATATACAAATGTGCGACGAGATATATCGTCAATAAATGTCAGGAAATATCTTGAGCCACCAATTGATTTTACATTTATTGGACCACAGACATCTGTGTGTATCAAATCTAATATATCATTTGTTGTTGTTGTAGACTCTTTAGGAAATGGACATGCATGTACTTTACTCAACATACACGTTTTACATTTTTCTGCAATATCCAATTGCTTTAAATTCATACCATCAACCATTCCTTCTTTCGATAACATTTCGAGACTTTTATTGTTCAAATTGCCATATATGTCATGCATTTAAAATTCATAGCGAACAATTTTGTATCATTGTCATTATCATTAACAACAAACAGATTATTTTTCTTTGTTGCTGTTAGTAAAACTTCATTGTTTTTGGTTTTAATGCATGCAGCATTATTGTCAAACTTAGCTACAAAACCACAATCAACAGCCTTGCCAATCGAAATAAAATTAGCCTGAAATTCAGGAGAATACAAAACAATACGCAGTACAATATCCTCATTATTAACTGATTTCAGATTTACTTCAGCTTTTCCAATGGCCTGTATATATTTGTTACCGGCTAGTCCAATTCCCTCCTCATGTCCATGCTTTTGTGTAAACATACTGCTGTCGTTGCACATGTGTGAGTTTGCACCACTATCAAATAACCAATGCTTTGCAGTAAACGTACCAGCAGCAGCCAGAACAAAACAATTTTCAATTATCTAAAATTAAAACTAGTTTATAACTCCGCAGACAAGCCAAAAGGCTTCGCGGAAAAGTAATTTACGTAAAATGTTAATTAAATTGTCAAATAAAATTTGAAAATTTGAAAATTTAAAAAAAAAAAAAAGTTGCAACTGTTGTTGTTGTTTTTTCTTGTCACATTTATTTGCGTAGTGACCCGCTTGTCCGCAATTAAAACATTTACCTTTAAACTTTTGAAAGCCATTTTTGTACGTTGGTTTTTCACGTTTTTCTTTGTTCTTGCTTCGTAAATTAAAAGCTTGTTGACCGGTTGTGCTGTCATCTCTCTCACTCTTTCTTCTTTCAAATTCTTCCATAAGTTTTTGCTTAAGAGATACAGAATTGGGCAGGCTATCCCTTGTCTCCATAGCAATGACAAAATTTTCATACTGCTGTGGCAGGCTTGACAACAATATGATGCTCAACAGTTCATCTTGCAGAGATATATACCGATTTCCTCCAACTTATCCGCCGTCTCGGTAAATGAATTTATATGTTTTACCATATCACCATCATCAGGCATGGCCAAATTTAACAACTTTTTATAAAGTGTTACCTTCTGTATAGGTCCTCGTGGCTTATACACATCTTCCAATTTGCCCCACGCTTCACATGATGTCTTACAATTCTTAATATAATTTAGTTGTGTTGGTTTAACGCTCAGGCAAATGGTTGCCAGAGCCTTTTCATCATCAGCCTTTATTTTGGTGATTTCTTCTGGCTTCATACCAGCCTCCTCCTTCAGCTCACCGTTCACTATCTTCCAATATCCACTATGGACCAACACACTGCGCATATGGATGATCCAAGAATCATAGTTTCTTCCGTCCAACTTTTCTATTCGGTACAACGAATACAATTTCGATAATTTTCAATTTACCAAATCAATAAAAAAAAATTTTAATCTTTAATTTTTTTTTTTTCAAATTCCGACGCGATTCACTGGTCCTGTTTTGAATGTTATTTATTCAAAGGAATCTTAAAGACTAAAATATAAAAGTACAAAAGTAAAATGTATGGCAATGAAAAAGAATGAATATAAAAGCAAAAGAAAAGAAAAAGGGAAAACATACATGTTGTAATAAGGGTTACCAAGTTTTAACATTGGATACATATTGCACTTTTTATTTTAGGTGTGCTAGATATTGTTGTTATCTGTAAAATACGTATACTAAAATATTACGTAAAAATTTTTAATTTAAAATATTACGTAAAATATCGTTAACCCTAGAATAACCTAACGAATTAACTTTAAAATTACCTAACGAAAAAATTAAAAATAACGTTAACAAAACAAATCTGTTAAAAGACCAAAAGAGCATTAAAATAAAACAATTGATAAAATGATGATGTGAATGATCCGACTATAAGTATTTTAGCAGTGCCAAAGAACCTATAATTGATAAAAAGATAAATTTGATCACTTTATTATTATTATCACATAACGTGGACGTTTCTTTTTTTATCCAAAAACTGGACTCTGCAGAATTAAAATGGGAAATGGTGCAAAATACGAGACATTTGTTTTAACCCATTTCGTACCAGAAATGTAGATTTTGGACTTTTTTGATAAAACTTTCAGGTACGTATTTTTTAATCATTATTAGCATTTTGAAACATTCAAGGAAATTTTCCGAAAAGTAGTTTCCCTGAAAATTGCCGTGCGTTTCAAAACACACTGGTACTGTTAGGTGTTTTGAATCTTTTGTTTGGATTCTTTTTAAGTTTTTTTAGTTATCATAATTTTTTAGTACATAATTATAATAAGTTTAAAGGTAAATATGATAGCAAGTAATAGTTTAAGTTAAATACAGGTAAAACAAGGTAAGAACAGGTAAGTAAAAACGCTATTTTTTTAGTTCTCTATAGATTATTTGAGGATAAATCGGATAACATAAAATTATGGAATTCTTGGCTTTTTGTTTACATGTGTTTCGCGACGTTGTAAATCAAATTGTTTGTCTTCGTGAAACAATTTTCGGAGTGTAGGTGTACGTTGCACTTCTCACACGTGAAAATGGTGGCTTTTGGGCTGCACATAATGCAACGTCCTCGGTTTTCAGTGGAACGTGCATATAGTTGGTTTTGATGACTGAAATTAGTGTCTAAATCTTCAGTAGATGAATTTTCGATTCCTTCCATCGTATCATCCGACGAAAGAAGCAGAGACTTGGTCACCGAATTTTTGAAGTCAAGCTGTGACATAGGCTTCTCCTTTTTCGAAGCTGCTACGAAGCAATGTAGTTTCCATGCATTGACAACAGCACTGTCCAAACATTGGACCCAGAGCGGCCACCACCACTTTTTGCACGAACGCCGATACGGTAATTGGCAACACCATTGTCGTGTAAGTATACGCCGCCCATATATGTATATTATAATTGTTAAATGCGAGGGGCTGTGGAAAACGAACTCTTTTTTTCTTCTCCTAGCTGTACTAAATGTATTAAATGTCAAAAGTCACTATCAGTACCAGCGTGTGGTGAAACACACGGGAACTTTTACTGGCCCCTAGCGTTAAGTATACTAACCTGTGAGGTAGCCAAAATTAATTTCATTCCTATTTAAACATTAGGCAACACACGGCACTGCATAAAAATTTATTTTTATTTTTTATGTATACTAAATATTTAATTTAAATAATTTAGGAAAAATTTCCAAAAACTAAATTTGTAATAAACCAAACCTTAAAATAAACCACCAAAACATTTAGGTTTTTCTATTCGTCTATGTTTTTTATTAACTCAAAATCGATAAATGTTAAGCGTGTGTTCAAACACACGCTGGTAAGAAACGAGTTAAATTAAAAATGCGGATTTTATCAAATTGAAAGTTTTCCTACTTTAAATTTATGTACACTCAATGAAATAAACTTATAAATATAGTCGACAGATCTACTAAAAAATAGTTAAATATGACGTTGCAGGATAAAGCTGTTACAGTTAGCACATATTTTTTGCAAAATATTTGTAAGATAATAACAGCCGAAATTGAACTGTAAAATTTACAAAAATTCAAATATACAAATATTTGAACTAAATTTTAGTTAATTTAAAAAAGATATTTATTCTGCTAAGAAAAACAAAGCCAGCAACAAACTGAATATTTGCATAAAAAAGCCAGCAAACATAAAATCTAAGATCAAACAATTTTTCATACACTTACCTCAAATTTAGCTGATTGAAAATAACAGCATATTTTGCTAAATTCAACGGAAGTGTTTACTAAATGATTTTAGGAGCGTCGCTTTTGTTCGCATAAAAAATATGCGACAAAAAATCTTTAAGAGTTTTAAATTTTTTTGTGATTTTATTTAATTTGCCTACTAATGTTCAGCACATTTTTTTTACTCATTTTAGCAGATTTATTTAAATGTTTTAATTAACAATGAAAATGAAAATTATTCAAGTTCGAGGCCATATTCTATATTTCTTTATATAGGATATTGTCTTAACAAGTAATCTATAGACACATTCCTGAAAGTGATCAATTAATAAATTTGAAAACAAAATCTCTATAGATTATTTGTTAAGACAATATCCTAATAAAGAAATATAGAGTATGGCCTCGAACTTGAATAATTTACATTTTCAAAAAAAAAACATAATTTTTATTTTTAATAGGAATTATATCAAACTTTTTTAATTAACTAAAATTTAGCTCAAATATAACTAAAATTTGGTTGATTTTCCACATTAATTTTTGTTATACATATCTTATTATTATTTACGAAAAAATCGTAATTTTGAACCAATTTTTTATAGTTTTAGCAAAACTTTATGCAATATTATAAAAAATATTTGCGAGCATTTTTTTTTTTCTAAAATTTTCTAAGAAGTTGTCTAATGTCTAAGTTGTTTAAGAAAAATTCTCCCCAAAAATGTGTAAAAATTACCAAAATTTTCGGAAATTTTTAAATATATTTTTTTTTAAACATTTGATTTTTTTATGTATCTAACGTAAAATCTCTCAATAAACTTCACTATTAAAAACATTTTAAATGTGCTCTCATACAATAAAAAAATCAATAATGAAATTTATATTTTCTGTGATAAAATTGATATTTACGGTCATAAATCCATATATTTTTTATTTCTGACCTTTCGTAAAAATAAATAATAAATTTTGGCGATGTGCATACAGAGGTTGGCCAAACTAGTCTAGACATATTAAATGTATGTAAACTACACATAAATATTAAACAAATCGTCTAAGTTTTAGGTATACTACATAACACTTGCTACCAAAAATTCTCGGATAAATAGTTCCTTAAAAATATTTTAAATTTATATACATATTTTGCAATAGTTTTATTTGTACTTCAAATTCGTTAATACATTATTGATGAATATAAAAAAAAAACACCCTTAACGGGAAAAAATGCGCTGAGTCCAAAAAATAAAACAATCTAAATTTGTATTATGTGGCAACCCCAAATTTTTTTTTTTACGTTTTCGGATTTAGTGCCCAATTATTATTTTTTTTTTGTACTTGTACTTCTCGGAACTAGTTCAGCCATTTTCTACTGATTTATGTTTTCCATAAAGGTTTTTGATACATATTTTACTACATTTATACTAGAACCAAACACTAGTGGTTTTTAAAAACTTTTAGTTTTTTGATTTGTATGGAACTTGACAAATAAATACAAGTTGTTTTTAAAAACTACTCGTTTTTCGCATATAAATGTAGTATAAACATCAATTAATTTGTCATGTTGTACTCTATCGCATGCTTTTTCATAGTCAATAAAGCATATTAAAAAATATTTTTTAACATCGCGCATCGCATAACGATATAACTTAAACTATCACAAAATACAGTTATCCAATACCGATAACATACTGAAACGGCTGACAGCCCTGCTAACAATAAGAAACAAACATTTTTCTCCTATTCCTTTACTAGAAAATGGTTCCACGCATGTTTTTGTTTTTCTCAAAAATCTTTCGATGCACACGCACGCTTTGTTGAAAAGCCGAAACAACTGTTATTACAATTCAGAAATTTTGGTTACCCGGTTGGAAATGATCATATATGTATGTTCATATATTGACATATATTTTTGTATATATGAAACATATATGAACATATCTGACATACATGGAATTATATATGTGATAATACATTAAAAGTTAGGGCTCAGATATGGAAATGTATGACACCATATATGATAATATATTGCATATATCTTTCCATATATGGCATATATATATTCATATTTGGGTTCATATAATATTTCATATATGAATTGAAGTTTCTTATTTAAATGTCAGTTGCCCATATATGGAGACACATATATCTAGACCCATATATGGAGAATCATATATGGAATGTTAGATTTTTTTAAATTTTACAATTATTATACCAAATTGAAATCCTATATGAAAGAGTTTTATAACGCACATTAATATGAACATAGACGTTTACCCCAACAGCCTTTATAATTTTGAATTCAAAAATTATTTTCTTTAAATGTAATATTTTATTTTGTTATATAAATGTATTAAAAATTGCATTAAATGACATTTAAATCTATAATTTTTAAGATTTATTTAAGCTTCCCGGCTAAAAATGCTCACATATGAAACATTTAATATATAAAAGATACAGGAGTTAGTCTTTATATTAGATACAATCACCAATACGATATTTCAAATAAAAAATGCAAGGATTATGGAATATTTCATACTATTATTTGTTGTCTTTTTTTAACGTTAAATTGTGTTACGAAAAAGTGTCCCTAGTTTTTTGTCCGTAACTGTATGAATCCATATATGGTTCCATACATGTTCGGATCCGTAAATTAAGGGTATATGGACATATGTGGTCATATATGGAAACATATGGATATTAATATATGCTTATATAAAAATATTGTAATATTTTTTTTGTTATTTTTTAACAAAACTTATGAGCGGTATTTACAATCAGCCTGGTTCAAAATACATGTTAATTCTTCCTCTTTTGAATAGACGCACTCTTATACTACAATACCAGACAAAGTACATTGTTTTTTTTTACTAAACTAAATGTATTATCAAGAAGGACATGATCAATAAAATCTTAAAAACTTAAGATTTCTTTGAATGTAATTTTTATTCTTTATTTTAGTTAAATCTCCTTAATTTATCAGTTAGATGTAAATTAAATTATAATACATTTAGTTTAATACAAAAAACAAAATCGGTATTTACGAGTCTCAGTTAATTGCTTCTGTTATAAATGCTTCTATTCAAAACACGAGCAATTAACCTTGATTTTGACTTTTACCAGGCTGCTTGTGAATACAGCACATGTATTTTGTTAATAAATAACAAAAAATGCTTTTTAATACACGATCAACTACAAAAAATATTTTTATATGAGCATATATGACTATTTATAAATGTCCATATATGATCATGTATGTCCATGTATGATCATGTATGTCCAAATATGTCCATATACCCTCAATTTACGCATCCGAACATATATGGAATTCATATATGCGCCAATATATGGTTTCATATATGAAACTTTTTAGCTACCTACCCAGGTGAAAAAGTTCATATATTGTCATATATGGCCACATATATGAGTTCATATATGAATACATATATGTTCGGATTCGAAATTTGAGGGTATATGGACATATATGCTCATATATGGACATATATGAATGTTCATATATGGTCATATACTGTCATATATTATTACTTTTCCTATATTCTGGTATATAAAAAAGCTTTTTTTAGTTTTTTTTCCAAATTTTTTCAAGTTTGAAGTTTTGTTTTGCGATTTTATCAAAAGTTGTGAATGGATCTGTATCATTTATTCATAATCGGAAAGGTTTTTTAAATATTATACCTTTCCGATGGTGCATAAATCGTTCCGACCCATTCACAACTTTTGCATAAAATCGCAAAACAAAATTCCAACTTTGAACCCCTCCCACGGAAAGGGGGTGCTCGCCAACAAATTTTACCAATGGTATATTTAGCGTGATAATATCAGTTGATGGACCAATTTTCATCAATTTTTAACTCAAATTTCAATTCAAAACTCATTCTCTGCAATCGTCTTTAAAAATAAATAAAACATTAATTTATATATTTTTGCTAAGAACTTGTAGACCGGCAGAATAAGGTTTAAAAATAAAAAAAATTTCATCCTCATATATGGTCATATCTGATCAAAAATTAAAACATATTAAACATATATGGAATAATATATAAATTCATATATGGGGATATATGGCATATATGAACCAATATATGAACCAATATATGCAGTATATTATCATATATTTTCATATATGGTGTCATTCATATCCATATATGAACTTTTCATTTAAATGTATTTACCCATATATGCTCCTATACATTACATATATGTTCATATATGCCCATATATGGAACCATATGTGCTCATACATGAAACCATATATGGCAATATATGATCATACATTGTCATATATGGTTTCATGTATGAACATATATGGTTCCATTTATGGGCATATATGTACATATATGTAATGTATTGGATCATATATGGGTAAATACATGCAAAGAAAATGTTCGTATATGGATATGTATGACAGCATATATGATAATATATTGCATATATAGGTTTATATATTGCTTTATATATACCAGATATCTCCATATATGAATTCATATATTATTTCATATATAGGCAATATGTTTTAATGTTTTAGCAGATATGACTACTTACGACGTATTTTTTTATTTTTTAACCAAATCTCGACGCTGTACTAATTCATGACAAAAATATTTAAAAGAAAATCAATTTTAAAGTTTCCATAATTTACAATGACGATACATATTACAGAATGAGTTGATAAGATAAACGTTTTTTATGATTTTTATTTTAATTATAATATTGAATCTAATTGAGCTGTTTAAGCAGTTTTTTTGTAATTTATGTTTCAGTATATCTTAAACTTTTAATACTGCTTCACCTAACTTATTTTACTATTTATTAGCATACAATTCATGAAACATGTTTTGATTCATATGAGATATCTCACTTGAATCTAAAGAAATTTCAATAGCATTTGACCTTTTTTAATTCTGAATCGGTAGTACCTAACATAACTAACCATCCCGCTATTGGCGGGACTATCTCGCTTTTCAATATAATTTTTTTTAATAGAATTTTTACAAAAAATAAAATGATTTAAAAACGTTCAACATATTATAAATTTTTGAGCTAATATGAATACGTATGAATTTATCAGTAACATGTTCTTAGAAGTATAATAGAAACATTTTCTTTTAATACAAAGACAATATTATTGATAAAAACTAAAAAAATGGCATTTTTATACGAGCCTGTAAAGTAATAATATATGATACTAATAATATATGATCACATATGAACATTCATATATGATCATATATATCCATATACCCTCAAATTTCGGATCCAAACATATATGAATTCATATATGTGGCCATATATGACAATATATGAACATTTTCACCTGGGATGTGAAAATTTATTTGTATATGAGCATATATGGGTTTGTATATGATCATATATGGGTATGTATATGCCATATATCACCATATATAGATCAATATATAACCATATGTGGTCTTATGTATAACCATATATGTTCGGATTCGAAATTTGAGGGTATATTTTTTTTTTTTGTTTTTTATAATTTAACCAATACTCAGGGGATGCCCCCTACTCATGCAGTGCATTGTATTGATCAGGAAAATAAGGTATGGGAAGGAGGAAAGAGGGAGTAGTGTTTGTGGATATTTGATTTAAATTTTTCTAAATTGTAAGTAACAGCAAAAGCAAAAATTCATCATCGAGGGAAGTATTTCAAGCTTACCTCTTCGATTTTGATGAATATGTATATGTGATGGACTTAAGACTTAGATCGGACCTGTCTCTGATTTTTAGTCATTCCAGGAAAGTAAGCGGGTAAAAATGGGGTTTCGCTTTTTAGGATTTTATTCAGACTTTGAAAAAGTACAAGGGACTTGGGATTATTGTCAAGTAGATCAATGGAGATTAAAGATGAAGTTACCAATTGTAAAAATTAAATAAATTCTAATGCTATTGATATTACAAAGAAGTTGTAAGAACTTGAGTTGAAAAATCATGCTCTTCAGTACAGTTTAAATAGATCTGACGTTGTAATAACAGGGCTTGCTGGCGGTATTTAGGATCTTAAAGTCACATTAACAACTTTATGTTCTTATTTGAATGTTGATATTGTTGCTGATGATATTCTTAATATAATGTAGTGTTATTCTTGGGAAGTTTGATCAAATCAGTATTCGTGACAAAATAATGTCAGCAAACTTTAAAACTAAATCTCTTAAATTATCTGATGTCGTTGGTGGAAATTTAGAAACCCGTATTTATTTGAATGACAACTATTCATCACTTGAAGAACAAGTTCTAATTACATAGTTCGGCTTATGGTGCTTACCTTAGAGACCGTACTGAAGTGAACTGGATGATTTATTGTAGGCTTAGAAATAGGACTAAATCTATAATTAGGAAAATTCGAAGGGTGTATGGAATGTGCTTATTTACTGGTGTGACAAACAAGCAGCTTTGGAGTAGATGAGTAGGTTAGCTTTCGTTGGCAGTGAAAGTTCACCCCTATTCGCGAATATTTTTCCCTCTAATTGTTTTCCCTTTTCACTCAATTCCAATCATGAATAAAAGTTCCCTCGAAATTTGTCCCCTTTGTCTAATCATTCAATCGTGAATAGCATAATACAATTTCAGGGAAAATTCATGATTCCAATTTTCACTTGAAGGGGAATGAAAAATACATGGGAACAAACTTTCCCTTTTTATTCACGATAGGGGTGATTATGAAAATACAGATTTTATCCCATTTTGAACATTTCTCTATTTTATCCTAATTAGGATGAACTACTACAACCACAACCACTTTGCTCCCTTAACTAACTGATACTATAAGAAGGTTATTGGATTATCATGAAAATTGAGTACTGGTTTCTTTGGATCTTAGTAATATAACAAAAAAAAAAACACAATTTTCATGATGATCCAATTTCCTCCTAATCTTATCAGTAAGGCAAAGGAGCAAAGAGGTTTTATTGTATTTCGCCGAAAGGCAAGTTGATTAGGAAGAAGTGAAGAGAAATCTACCTCATAAACAAATTCTGATAAATTCCATATTACAAATAATAATAAAAATAAGTTCACAGTACTGTCATTCTATATACCGCCATGTCAATCTTTTTCCAAACGGGACCTTAAAAAATTTTTAACTCTATTACGACTCCAAAGGCCGTTATTGGGGATTTCAATTCCTGGAACGCAGCTTGGGGTTCACAAAGTAAAAATCACAGAGGTAATATCTTAGAGAGTACAATAATGTCTTCAGATTTATGCATTTTGAACTATTGACGGCCAACACAGCTCTCCACACATGGAACATTAACACATGTAGATGTTTCCTTATGTTCTACAACTTTATTACAATTAAACTCATGAGATATTTTAGATGAAATGTACAGTAGTGACCATTTCCCTATTGTCATTACGTTATCATTAGAAAACAATACAAAGAGATCAAACTTTAATCATAAATTCCTACTCAGCTTAGCTAATTGGGCAAAGTACTCCAACACAGTTGATGAAGAACTACAAAAAAGACACCAAAGAATTGTCTTTTCTTCGAAATAATAAAATAAATGAATGACACAACTTTAAAATTTCACCTACAACATCTAACCTGACATTTTATAAAAAAGAAAATGCAATAATTCGGAGAGAAATGAAGAAGCATAAACAAATTAGTTATGAATATTTTTCGAACAGTATTAACAGAAATTTATCAGTTAGTAATATATGCAGACTTTCCAACAATAATGTTAACAAACAAATTTTGGACATCGAAAATAATAATCAAATTGTCACTGATCCCTACTTAATAGCTGATTCATTTGCAAAAAAAAATGGTCTACAATAATACCAATTCCAAAAACTAGCAAAAATTCACTTGAAATAAAATCATATCGTCCAATCTCTTTATAACTATGTCCTAGTAAAATACTGGAAAAAATAGTGGTTACACGTCTGCATAAGTTTACCGAAAAAAAAATGGTATTATATCCCGAAACCAGGTTGCTTTTAATTCGGGTAAAGGTTATACCGATGCTCTCCTACATATAGATTCCTACATATCTAAAGCGCTTTCATCACGTAATTACGTATTAATTCTTTCAATTGACTTCGAGAAAGCGTTTGATAGGATTGGTATCCATGTAATTCCTAACATCCTTAATAATTGAAAGGTTGGGCCAAAAAATTTTAACTATGTTAAAGCCTATCTGAAAAATGGCAAATTTCGTGTTAGAATAAATGGAATTTATTCTTCAACATACCCATTGCACAACAGTATTCCACAAGGCTCGCCTTTATACGTAGTCTATTCACTATTACATTCAGTAAAATTAGTCTTATAATCAACAACTGTAAGCATTTGAATTTACATCTTTTGCAAAAAAAAAATCCTTAAAAATCATTAATTCAGAGCAAATGTAATTTCATTTTTGTCTAACAAGAAAAGTTTCATTCATAATAACACCCTAATTTACCATACTAGAGCATTGGTTCTTGGTAAAATAGATTATGGTATTTTCATAACCGGCAACACGTCAAAATCAACAATTAAACTTATTCAAGGATTATATCACCAAACTGTTAAATCAAGTATTTATGCCATTAGAACCACTCCAGTAAAACACATACTTGCCGAATCAGGCCTACCATCACTTGAAGAACGGATACATGAAGCTTAATACCAAAAATTACTTTTACAAATACTTCGATTATTAATGAAGACGTAGGTAAACAGTCAACTATTAAAAGAATACCACGAATAACTTCAGCATTGGGCGAATCGTTAGAAATTACTACATCTCTTAACATAAATGTAATGTATTTATTACAAGATGGCAATCCTTTTTATGATTGCATATTTTTAGTACTCATCCAATACTTAATAACAGTTATATTTTATGTGCCTTTTGTCTAACACACATAGAATTTACTGATTTATTCCTCTTTAACGTTTTACTTGTTGAACAAGCATTAATATTGAATTTAAAAAAAATAGTAATTAATTTGTATATTGAAATATTAAATATACGCGTGTTTTATTGGTACGTAAATATAGAACAATAAACTATATAAACAACCAAAAAAATTAATTTACCCTCCTTATTTCTTTTCAGAGGATTTATGTGATATCTCTCTTTCAAACTTTATTAAACAGAACACTTCTAACGACATCTTTATACAATTGTACCTTGACAAGGAACGAGATTTGCTTAAGAATGGCTGGACCCTTTTCTTCACAGATGATTCAAAAATGTTAAATGGAGTAACATCCTACGCCATAGTCGACATACAAAGTAAAATCCTTCGTCTGAAGATTCTTCCTAAATTCACATAAATTTTTGCTGCTGAAGCACTAGTAATAATAAATGTGATATATATCGATCTTGAAAAATAACTCAGAACCGTTATTTGTACTGATAGTTTATCTGTTGTCCAGTCAACACTCAATCCACTTTTGCGTAAATGGGAAACTGTTAATCGCATCTGTGATATCTTGATACTGATACATTAAAAATTCTATGGATCCTGGGACAATTCTATGGATAAAGGGAAAAGATACCGCTGACGAAGCTGCCAAATTTGCTTGCAAGGCCGCTATTATTATGGAAAATAAACCTGAAAAAATATATATCTAAAACTATTTTAGATTTTCAAAATAAGATTTTAATTTGTTCCGATTACTAAAATCCTCATTACAAAGAGTTAAATATGGATTGCATTCAACCACAATAACCTACAATTATTAATTAATTATTTAATAAGTTACTCTTTTTTATTTATTATCATTTGGTAGAAGAAAAAATTTAATTTTTTTTTACAATACATCGTAAATTAACTCTTTTGATAATATCTACCTAGAACCGAAAGTCTATATAGCTAGTGCTCCTTATATTGTAAATAAAGAATAATAATAATAATAATAAAGAATAATAATAATAATAATAAAGAATAATAATAATAATAATTACGCGGATCAATAAATCCGTGACTTTTCAAATGAAACAGTTTTATTTTTGCAAAAAAAAAAAATATTTTTCAACATAATCTTCTTTAGCTCTTAGTCCAACGTTTCTCCAATTTTTGTATCCCTTCCAAAAAATATGATTTTTCGAGGTCCATAAAAAAGTCATTTGTTTGATTAATAATTTCATCGTTGGAGCTAAATCTCTTTCCACCGAGTTTGGAAATAGGAAATAGTCACTGGGGGCTAAATCCGGAGAATATGGCCAATTCGTAGAATTTTGCAATTGAGACTGCACACGTGTGCACCCGTGCATTATCTTGATGAAAAAGAACTTTTTTCTTGGCCATATAGGGTCGTTTTTTTTAAATCCTCATTAAATCGGTCTAGTAAGTTGGCATAATATTCGCCGTTTATTGTTTTTCCCTTTTGAAGGTAATCGGTGTGGATTATCCCGCGTGCATCCCAAAAAACTGTTGCCATCACCTCATTGGCCGAAAACTTACCTTGGCCTTCTTCGAAGCCGGTTTACCCAGAGAAACCCATTGTTTAGACTGCTGCTTGGTCTCCGGAGTGTTGTAATGGATCCATGTTTCATCTACAGTTACAAAACGCAGCAAAAACTTATTCGAATTGCGGTTAAACAACTCCTAACAATCCTTTGAAGTTCTCACACGATTACGTTTGAGAGCAAACGCGGCACCCATCTTGCAGACAGCTTTCTTAAACTTATGTCATCAACAATCTCACGCACTTTTGCTCTTCGATCGGCCAACACCATATCGTGGATTTTTTCGATATTTTCGGGTGTATCAATTGGCCGCCCAGAACGTTCAGCGTCATTTGTACTTGCGCGACCACAACGAAAGTCGCATCAGAACAATTTTAAAATAAAGTTTAATACGACCACATTAAATTAAAACATTGTGAACAATATTAATATTCGTAGAAGTTTTTTAAACAGGACCTTTCAGATAATAATACAATTAAAATTACAATTAAAAAAACTTTAAAATTTCTATTTAACATTAAGATTTAATTATGATCTTGTACGTTAGACATTTTGAATGAAAATGTTAATTTACGGTTAACAATTCATACCAATCAAACGATTTTAGTAATTCGTATATCTGCGATGTCCCGTTTAAAAAACTTATAATCTTCAATTTGTCCATAATGTTTTAATTTAAGTAACGGTTATACTTCCATTTACGCTCCATAAGGTTTACAATAATTACTGAAACACATTTTTTACTTCTGTGTGGATTTGTTTGTCGAAAAAAACAATTTTACTAAATTTTTGAACTTAATCAAATCCTGTGATATCAGAAGACACATTGGAATCGTGGTTTTAAAATTTTCCGTTCGGTCATGATGTGGGCGTGGTAGGCAACTAGCGTTATAATGAAAAGGTAGGTTTTGCCAACCATTCTTTTTTTTGTGCATTTTTATCTCATTATGAGAGGTTTTTGGTTTACTCTCATTTTACCAGACTTTACCCAAAATACCCTCTAACAAACTTAATAACAACATGCTCAACAAGATATATTTATATAGGTAGTCTTAGTAGCCCAGCTGTTTATCTTCCCTGGTTTTGTTTTAATAAAAAAAAATATAAATTGTTTTTTTAGATCAATAAATTTAAACCAAAAAGTTACACAGTGCAACACGAAAAAAAATAACCATATACGGACACCACTACGTGATAAAAGACTAAAAAAAAAAAAAAGACCCGTGTCTCCCAATTTTTCCAAAGTCATCTCCTTTTTTGTTTATGGGCCGCCAAAGAGTTGGGGCCTCGGTATCATTTTCGCAAAAAAGTGATCATTTTCTCAGGCTCATATCTTATGAACGGTTTGCAAGATATGAGCCTGAGAAAATGATCACTTTTTTGCGAAAATGATACCGAGGCCCCAAATCTTTGGCGGACCATAAACAAAAAAGGAGATGACTTTGGGAAAAATTGGGAGACACGGGTCTTTTTTTTTAGTCTTTTATCACGTAGTGGTGTCCGTATATGGTTATTTTGCCATGACTTAAAAAAT
This sequence comes from Delia radicum, assembly GCA_021234595.1. NCBI lineage: Eukaryota > Metazoa > Arthropoda > Insecta > Diptera > Anthomyiidae > Delia > Delia radicum. The sequence continues at coordinate 182,124,678 of CM037854.1, forward strand.
TACACACAGTGTTATTAAACATAAACAAAAATAAAAATTTATAGGTACATTTTTTAAAAAATCATATTTGGAAAATACAGTCGAACTTCCATAACTCGAATCATCATTATCCCAAAAAAAACTTCGAATTACGGAGACTTCGAGTTACAGAAAAAAATTTGAAAAAATAATCAATTGCAAGCATGTGTTTATAGTTTTAATTTTTTATTTAAAACAGGTACTAACTGAAAACTACATACCAAGTTACAATGAAGTAAAATAATTTGAAAGTAGTGACTGAAAATTTATTTATTTTTTGTTATTTTCAGTAAAAAATTACTCTAACTTGTTTAAAGCCTTATAGTGCTCATCAGTTGTAGTGTCATTCGTATTTAAATATAAATTCAATGTTCGGAAAGAATTTTCTATATCATTTCTGGAAGGCTGATAAATAGTTTCTTAAACCGAACCCTCGCCATCACTCTCCGATCCGCTCAAGACTGGATCCTCTGATACAGGATAGTAACGCTCAACAATATCATCATATGTCGGAAAGTCAGTTGTGCAAAGCTCATTATCTACTTCAATATAATCCTGAAGAGTAGCATTGAACTTTTCATCAATTAAACGTTTTGCTCAATACCTTTGCTTCCATTTGTCAAGCCAACCTGTGCTCGCCGTAAAATTATCATCACCAAAAAGCTTTGCGAACTCCATTGCCTTTTACTTTATTATTCCTCCAGATATAGGCATGTTTTGAGTTCTAGCTACTGTAAACAAATCGAGGACTGCTTTGTCGATATTTTTGAATTCAGAAAGAAGCACATGATGCACAAAAAGGGATTTCCCCGAAAAAAGCAAACAAAATATACAAACCAGCTAAACAAGCAAAAGAAAGCAAAATAAACAAACGAAAACAAAAAAGCAAAATCAATAATCCAGTAAACCAAGCAAAAAAAATCGAGTTATAGAATTCGTATGTATGTATTTCGTTCGAGTTATGGAGAACTTCGAGTTGTGGAAGTTCGAGTTACGGAAGAAGAATTGTATGTTATTGATTCTCTTAACGCTACTGCCAACCTAATTAGTTCGAGTTAGCGAAAATTCGAGTTAGAGAAGTTCGAGTTATGGAAGTTCGACTGTAGTTGTACTATTTAAAGTACAAAAAAAGAATAAAATATTTGTACTATATTTTATAGTCAAAGAAAAATAGTTGATCGATTTTTAAGTTGATATAGAAAAAAAAACTTAAACTTTAATATATTTTTCAATTTATAACGAACTTTCAACCTCCGTATATTTACAAAAATAAAGCAAATCAAACATATTAGCTAGGTTGATACTAGTATTTCGATCTGGCTAAAGATCTCATCTGAACCCAAAGTTTTAGAAAAGCTAGAGCCTCCATAATAGGCAGAACTTTAATATAAATATTTAAAATTTAAAATTAAAAAGTTTGATATTGTAATGACAGAAAAGCAATTTTTCCACATTCACACCATGTGAATTGCTTCGTCTATCAGAATACAGCTGTCCAGCAGCGCTAAAAAGCTGTTCGGTAGCTACACTAGTTGGTGGGGCTGATAAATATTTTATTGGTACAGCTTTTATATTTGTAAATGGACTTGAATTCCAATACTCAAATATATTTATATTTCGGGACTTAAAGGCTCCGTAATAAACATTTTAATTTCTTTTTCAATAAAATTTTCATTTGGTTCTGCTACTTCTGAGTCAGGTACTGCATCATGTCTATCCCAAATTGATGAACCTGTTATTCTCTTTTGAGGATTACTTACCACTCGAAATTAATTGCAATATATAAAAGTATACGTTTATTTAAATTATATCGCATTAAATTTGATTATTTGCTTATAAGTCTTGTAGGTATATTTCTGGAAATTTTTTTTTAAACTCTTGGCTTTTTGAAATTTTTTCACACACATTGATATTTAAATATCGTTGTTTTTTTTTGGTATTCTATCATATTCAACGTTGTATTTTTTATGTAGTTTTTTTGTAAATTCTGAAAAGTAAATATAACCACAGTTGTTATTTATTTGTGCTTTTTATAAATATTCATAAAAAGTTCGGCCAAATTCGGTCAAAATTTGGCCGAACACCGAACTTGGCCGAACTTCACTTTTTGGCCGAACTCCGAAGCTGATTACTCGGTCGGACACTAACAACAATATGCTCAACCAGAATACTTCCAACAACAACAAAAACCTTGCTACAGAGTTACAGATATTAAATGACAACAGTATATATTGCACGACTCTCATAAACGAATTCTTCAATGATACCACCCAGCAAGAACAGTGACGGTCATATGACCGGTCAAATAACCGGAACTGCTGATGGAAATATCCATCAGCGCGTAGAACAAAGTTTCTATCATTTTCTTAAGGGCAATATGAAAAAAGTGATGGAAACTTTGTGTACGTGTGATTTTGCATCTCCCTCTAATTTATAAATTCATAAGTTAGAGAAAGATGCAAGATTTGCATGTGTTAGTTTCGGTCATCCATTTCTTGTAGGGCAGTAGACTTGGCAATCTAGTTCGTTTAATTGAGCGCTCGTTCCAGTTCGATTGATATGAATGAACTAGTTCGCATTTCTAGTTCAATCGAACTTTGACAATTTTGTTCAATCGTTCGTTAGATCGTATGTTGGATAATTTTTAAGAGAATTATTAATATTTGACACCTCTTTTTAACATAAAAAAATTGAGACGGCAACATTAAAAAAAAAAAACAAAATTAAACTCAAAAGCAACATAAAGAAAAGAAATATTACTCAAATACCAAAAAAGAACGAAAAGAGCGAAAGACCTAAAAGACTTGAATATTCCCAGCAAGAACAGCGACGGTCATATGACCGGTCAAATGACCGACACTGCTGATGGAAATATCCATCAATGCGTAGAACAAATTTTCTATCATTTTCTTAAGGGCAATGTGAAAAAAATTATGGAAGCTTTGTGTACGTGTGATTTTGCATCTTCCTCTAATTTATAAATTCATAAGATAGAGGAAGATGCAAGATTTGCATGTGTTAGTTTCGGTCATCCATTTTTTGTAGGGTTGAGAACTAGCTTACTAATTCAAACTAAAGACTACTTCAATTGAACTACACAATTCTAGATTCCAGTTTTCTTAAAGTTATCAACATAACACTAGACTTCGAGCCGAAGGAAGATTCAGAGTGGAACGCTATCGCAACAAACTTTTTAAGAAATTGCCATTAGATTTAATGAATACAACAAATTTCAATAAAAGAAAAAAATTGCTAAAATAACATTTCATAGCTTCGCAATGAAAATCTATCAAAATATATTTTTTAAAATTTAACCTGTTTTAAATTATGTAACATATTTATATAAATTTTAAAAACAAATTTGTACATCCTACATACAAGCCGTATATCTTCGTGGGATTAGAATAATATTTAAAATGTATATTCAATTTTTGTAATAAAATGAATTTATTAAATAAAAAAAAAGAGTGCATTTTTAAAATTTCATTACGATTTTGAACACACTTTGCATTATGGATTCAAAGAAGTTCAGATTGTTTCAATCAGTGTTGCCAATGATTTTTTTTTTAAAATACCCAATCTTAACAATAAAAATCTCTTTTCTCCCTACATCCTCTAATTGTTTTCAAACACAAAAATACGATCATTTTGTATATGAATTTTTTATATTAAAAATAAAATACTAATTTAAAAATTGTGTATATTAAAAATAAAATATTAATTTAAAAATTGTGTAATTTATCATCGAAATTCAGTTTAAACTGGATTTCGATCATATAAAATAGTGTATAAAATTATACACGAACTAGATTTCTAAATCTAGTTTAAACTGGATTACGAGCTTAATGTACTTAACGCAATCTACATTTACTATCGAAATCCAGTTTAAACTAGATTTTGGTCATATGGTAGTGTATAAAATGATACACGAACTATAATTCGAAATCTAGTTTAATCTGGACTTCAAGGGTAATGTAAACGCAGCTTTAACAAGAATTGTGTTTTAGAGGTTTTTTTGAAAACAGTTCTGCTCTCGGAATGTTATCGCTAGAGCCAAAAATTTTTAGGAATCATCATAAAACATGTATGTATTTATTTCCAGAGGGGTGCATAGTACACATTTTTTTTGAGGAAATCTACTGATCATACGTTTTGGTTTACTGTTCAAGTACCCAAACACAATACGGATTTGATTAACAAATCTTTAGGGGGACTTATTTGTTTTGCTTCGACATATAAAAATGTTATATTCACCATAATAATGTTCGTTTTACTCACAGATTAGTTATATTTGTGGCAATTGTTCTTTATACCGAGACGCAGTTGTAAAATATAAACTTACGCCAACATTTTTGTTAGTGGTAGACAATACTTAAACTTAAATGCAATACCAAAAATATAAATGATTTAAAACTTTCCAAAAAAAAAACAAATACAACAGACAATAATACTAGTTTGTGCCCTACAAATTAAGATAGGCGTTACAATTCGACATTTGTTTACTCATGCATAACACAGAAATATTTGGGATTAGGCGTCTACAAGGAATTACGCCATTCAACACTTTTTAGTTTTAGTCGCACCTTTTTATTGCGCATGGGGCTCTTAAAGTTACAACAAACGAGTCCACATAAAATCACCTGTAAATAGGTAAATAGCCTTGCAATGCAAAAACAACTGCTTCTGTGACTCACTCATACATAAGATGGATTGCTGTTTTAACAGATAAAAAAATATATATAAATATTACGCGTGGTATTTTAAAATATTTTTGCTTTTTCACTATAATCGGATTTTAATAAAGCAGTATGCTCTTTTTTTAATTCGTGTTATTATGTTTGCAAAGTTTATTTATGACCACATACTTTTATTGGTAAACAAAAAGTTTTTATTTTGAGATAGAGATACACGTCGACAGGCGCAAAGCGTGTCGCCGCCGCCTTTATCGCAATTTGAGGCGTTGCTAAAGTAAGCGGCTAGTTTATTTGGTGTCTTGAACTGCCATCGATTTGTCATTCAGCAAGCAATTTCTTGATATAACCAATGCTGCCAGGTTTGACGATTTATCGTCGTTTTGACGATTTTTAATACCCAAAATAACTAATTGACGATTGGACGATTTTTGCTTCCAATATGACGATTTTTTGACAATAGTTTAATATTTATTTATCATTCTCATAAAATCGACGAATCTATTATAAAATTTATATTATTTCGTTTAAAAATAAAAACAAAACATTTTTTTTTATCGAAATTTAACCTTTATTTGTTATATAATGTGAAATACAATTTTGCAAAAATGCAAATACTAAAATTAAATAAAACTTGATCCAAACCGGATTTATTTCTTTTATAAATTCATTATGGGTTTAGCTTAACTAAGTTGCTGTGTTTGTATTTTTAGAAAATTTTTTTTACATCTTTATAAAATTTAATTGGTGTTAGATTTAAATAAAAATAAAAAATGTTATATTAAAAAACACCGCATGGGCTTTTTTGCGAAACAAACATATTTCTAGCCCGAATATTCATATTTATAAAATGTTGAAAGATGAAATAAATACAACTTTAAATGAAACAAAATAAATCCAAAAATAAATCCGGTGCTTAAAAAACATGCCTAATAATCTAAATAAAGTGTCGAAATTTAATAATTAAAAAATATAACATTATGTTAGTTCGATTACACATTTAGATTAGATTAGACTAGAGTGGCACTATGCACCGCGACCAGAAGTTGGTATTTTGTGCGATAACACATAAATTTGTACAAGTTTTTACTGGAAGGTGTTCGTTTACATAAATACTCAGTAAAAACTGGTAAAAAGAAAGAGTAAAGTGACAGTTTGATGCCAAAGCACTTACAAGTTTTTACTGTATACTTACATTTTTGCCAGGAAAAATTTGTAAGAAAAAAACATATGATTGAAAACATATGCTTGTATTTTTAGGTAACAATAACAAATATTAAATTAAATTATAATTGTTTCTGGATTTAAATTGAAAAATATTAAAAAATTAACTATGGAAGCAGTTAAAAAACATTTTAAATTGTTTCTGGTCTACAATTTCAATTAACTTTTATCTTTTAAATAAAGACCAGTTAATTTTTTTTTATATTTAACATTTAAAATCAGCTGTTTTATCTATTTTACCAATTCTTACAAATTTTTCGTTAGTTTACTTTTTTGTAAATTTGTCTTACTCTCTGTAATTTTGTTACTAAGTAATTTTTGTTGGACTTTACTGAAAAAGTACTAGAACAGAATTATAATAAGTAAAATACCTAACCACGTGGTTGATTACTAAGAAGACAAGAATTGAGCAAAATTGATTATTAATAGGTTTTTTGTTAAAGTTCTGCCTATTATATAGGTTCTAGCTTTTCTAAAACTTCGGGTTCTGATGAGATCTTTAGCCAGATCGAAATACTAGTATCAACCTAGCTAATATGTTTGATTTGCTTTTTTTTTTGTAAATATACGGAGGTTGAAAGCTCGTTATAAATTGAAAATAACATAAAAATAATCTCGATGTATATAAAAACAAAAAACTAATATAACTGTAAAGAATTATAATAAGTTTGTTCAATTTGCACAAATTTGTACAAATTTTTACTGGAAAGTATTCGTTTACATAAATACTCAGTAAAAAATAGTAAAAAGTGAGTAAAGTGACAGAGAACCTGCAAGTTTTTACTGTACCTATACATTTTTGCCAGCAAAAATTAGTAAGAAGAAAAAAACATATGATTGAAAATATATGCTTGTATTTTTAGTAAACAAAAACAAATTTTAAATTATAATTGTTTATGGATTTAAAGTGAAAATATTAAAGAATTAACTATGGAAGAAGTTAAAATACATTTTAAACTCTTTTTGGTCGACAATTTCAATTAACTTTTATCTTTTTCATAATGACCAGTTGATTTTTTTTTATTTAACACCAGCTGTTTTATTTATTTTACTAATTCTTATAAATTTTCCGTTCGTTTAATTTTTTGTAAATTTGTCTTACTCTTCGTAATTTTGTTACTGAGTAATTTTTACTGAACTTTACTGGAAAAGTAATCGAACAGACTTATTGTTAAAGAATTTCCAAATGTTGTAAAAGAATTTAAGATTTAAAAAATTTGAGCTACTGAAATGTTGTTCACAGAATTATATAGATATATGTGACAAACTTAGATGTTGTGGCTGTGGAATGAGGCACGCTGGTGGTCGCTACGGCTTAGCTCGTCGTTTTGGGGTGGTTATTTTATTTTCATTTTTGTCATTTACTGAGCCTGATCCTCCTCTGAACATGTAGGCCCAGTCTTCATCATGTTTCTTTGCTGGTTTCCCTTACATTTCAATCAAATTAGGCATTGGAAATACCATGGATGACTGAAGAAGTCATATGGGGAGGGCAGCCTATAGGGCTGATTCCATCTAGTCCCAGAGTGGATACAAGATCCTGCTCATGTCAAAGTCAAGGGTAAATTCAAATGTCCGTCTGCAATTTTAGATTTCAATTCCAAGTGTTTTGTGTTCTATTGTGAATTTTAGTTTTTGGCACGAAATTTTTAATTGTGTGCAAACTTGTGGATAAAAGAACCACCCCAAAACGACGAGCTAAGCCGTAGCGACCACCGGCGTGCCTCATTCCACAGCCACAACATTTAAGTTTGTCACATTTTGGCGCCCCAACGTTAAGGCATGATTAAAAATGCCTTATACTCAATATGAGAATTCTTTTGAACAACGGATGTCCCGGAAGGTACACAAAGTACCATGCCAGCGTAGCAACGGTGTTTTAGAGTTTTTGATTATTGAGTAACTGACCAATTCAAATCAATTTATATCTGAACGAGGAGACGTGAATCGAAGGGCTATATAGCTAAGTATTCATTGGCTGCTAGTTTTCGATATGAGGAGATATGATATTGGGTAGTTAACTTCATGTAGTGTTTGTCTTGTGTTTTGTTACATTTTATCGACTTTACCTTATTGCATTGCAAATCCGAAAACCTTGAGTTTTTGAAAAATAATTTAACATCTTTTTGACATGTTTTCCATTTAAAATGTTTTATTCCTTAAAACTTAACTAATTTGATATATCAGCAACTCAATAGTCTGAAATATTAATTACTCTAAATAGTATTTAGAATAAATTTAATGTTGCGGATATAGATGATTGTTGAGCACTCAGAAATGTATCCATTTATTCAATTTAACCGCCAACTTTATTAATATTCGTTACAAACAAATGCAACAACATATATGTATTGTATTTATCTGAAAAGAAGGAAAATTTAGGTATTAACAATTGTGAGTATAATTTGATCTCATTTTGTTATAAATTTGTTGATATTTTTGTTTGTATTTTGTTATCTGTAGTTATTAACAAATATAAACATTATAAAATTTATAATGTTTATATTTAACAAATAACATTTTTTCTAGTACTTGTGTTAAATTGTAGCACTAATATCAAACTAATTTACAAATTTAGCGTCATTTTCACATTTTTATTTCTAATTATAAATCTCTTTGATTATTCATAGTCAGAGCTAGATTTTTTAACCATTTTTTGTCATAAAATATTTTTTTTATAGGATAATTTAAAGAAAATTTTGCACTCATCTTTATTCAGCCCTTATTAATTATCAATTCTATTTTTCTATTACACTTTAATTTAAAGAGTAATTTTATAAATATTTTTTTTTGAAATACCGGCCGTAGACAAAAGTTTACACCTGACATATCGTGATACCTATTGAACTAAATCTTTCATTTCGCATTCGGTATATATTTCCCAATTTTCGTTTTTTTTTTTGTAATTCAAAATCGATTTATATATCAATTTATAATAGCCTTTTTGCCAAATTAAATCTACACTATAATTTGCTTAGTTACTTGTACTTGTTACTTATACTTGTTGAATCTGAGATTTTTTTGGTCTGAAAACTTTTCGACAAAAAGTTCTATATTTTTTATATTATTCGTTTCACGATTACATACTACTTAAAAGCCTTCAGTAAATTTCACGGGGGTATTGAGGTCACTTTAGTTTCGATTTTGGTATTATAGAATTTCTGTTCGTGTATAGAAGTTTTTTTTGGTAAGGATTTTTGATCCAGAATTATTTTAGAAGAAAAAAGTTTTTAAAAAACATTATGAGAGGAGGAAGAATAACCCGTAGTACCACAAAAATTAACCCAGTAATTAACCAGGAATATAATAATCCCGATTTAGAAACACAACAATCTACCTCAGGGTTAAACCAGTCAATTGTCGAAAATTCAGCGAATGATCAGAATACGAATAATTTAGAAACACCGCCTACAACTTCCGGTTTAGATCAATCAGTTTTGAATAACACTGTTATACCATCACAAACATGTCAAGGTCCAACAACAACATCCTCACCGGAAACTCCTAGCACTATAGTATGACCGGAATTTAGCAGTTTAACAGCTTTAGGTGTACGAAGAGATTTTAACAACATGTCGAGAAATACCTCTAATGGGCAGAGAGCACCTTCGGGAATGCCTCGATTAAACGATATTGATCCTGACATGCCAATTAACGGAGATGGTTTGAGTTTATCATCGGTTTAACAATAGTATTGAACGACCAGTAGACCATTTGTGGCCTTAGGCCCCATGTTCTCCAGACAGAAAAGCTAAAATCAACTGTTATTTTAAACAATTTTTAGAATTGTCATTGTTGTTACTTGGTTTTCTTGCTATTTATCTAGCCATTTTTAACTTTTTTTTGTCACTTTAAACTTGCTCTGGTTCTCGGATATGTTCAGTGGAAATAAATCCTTAAACTTTTACTACAATTGAATTTCCTTCTGTTAAGTTTTTCCAAATTTTGCTTAACTTTTCTCCAAATTTAAAAACGCCTATAACATAGATTAAATTAATTATTATTATTTGTATTAACTGTTATATTTTGAATTTGTTATTTTTTTAGTTCCTTTAGATGTTTGACATTTTTTATTTCATTAAGTTGGATACAATGAGTTTCGATTAACTTTAAAAAATTTGTCTTATGCTAAATATTGGTGCTTCAATGAATTCCTATAATACAACTTCGGTAAATATAATTGGGCCTTTAGTTACAGTTACAGTTTTTCTGTTAAAAAGTCCTAAGAATCTACCATTTTTAAAATATGCGGGTTTCAAAGATCGGCTGTAGAGCAAATTGTTTTTGATGTTTTGATGAAGAATTTTGTTTGTTGTTCCAAAATCAACGGTTTTAATTGCGCCGAAGTACAACGAAACTGGTTCTAGTTAGGGATATCTTACATTTTTACTGGATCATGTTTGAGAATTGTAGTGGTTGGGAAATTCAACCTTGTCTTAGATACATATTGATTAATTTTAGTTCTTTAAAGAATTAAAACAGAATACAAAAAAAGAGTCTAACTTCCTAAAGTCGACGAAAATATGTTATCTTGAGGCATAAGGATGATCGCTTTCACTCGATTTAAAAAAAAAATTGATGATAATTTACAAAACGTTTTTTTTAAGCTTTTCTTGCCATTTTTTTTAGCCAAAGTTTAGAAATTGACAAGTTATTCGGGTAGAATAGTTATTTGAGTTTTAAATTATTTGTTTTGACATTAACCCAAATAGAGGTGATTAATCGAGGAATCGATTAACCGAAATGGAAACACTACACTGATAGAATTATCTTCACTTCAGTAATGAATTTCTTCATAAATTTAACGAAAATTGTCACTGGAACTCGTCCAATGAAACTCTTCATAGAATCTATAAAACAGGTTTAATTAAAGTCAATGTTTATGAAATTTTTGTAGAATTAATGAAAATCTTCATAAAACTAATGAATCATTCCGACAATGAAGCGTTTATAGAATTTTTAAAACAGTTTCATAAAAAGTTTTAATATTAAGAAATTCTTTGAATTAATAAACACTTCATGAATGTCTTAAAAATGCATTGAAACTTAGCCAATGCACCGCATCATATGAGTTTTTTTAAATAGTTTTATAGAAGGCCAACATAATAAAAGGCTACATTGAAATAATAAAGATGTTGAACAGAATTAAATTTTTAAACTGGAAATGTATTAAAATTATAAAATCTTATGAAAAAATTAAACAACTAAGACTTTAAAATAATTTAATAGCTCTAAAGAAAATTTTCATTAAATTTATGAAGTGATAATTTATGAAATCGAATGATTTTTTTTATGAAACTATGAAATTTTGTGAAAAAAAAAGTTTATGAAAAACTTCTTAAAATTAATAAAATTTCTTGGATATATGGAAATTCTTTATTGAATCTACGAAAAAAATTCTATGAAATTATTTCATTAATATCCTGAAAGATATTTCTATCAGTGTATAATAGAGGCATCGGTAGCAAAAATGGAGCTTTGATTGCTTCAATTGGAGGTAGAGAAGACGTTGAGTCTTCTTCACATGATGATGAAAAAGTGTTATCGCAAATATTTTGAAATTTTTTATAGGTTGCGCCGAGTCTGTATTACTGGCTATATATTGATAAACTTCCGGAATGAGCATTTTCAATTTGTGTAATTCTGTGGATTCAAGATATAAAGCTCTTTGACTGGCGGAGGAGTAAGAGATAGCGCATGAAGCAGATGGATTGGGGTTTGCTTAATAAAACCAAGACTTCTACGGAGCATATGATTTTCAAATGCCATTATTTTTATTGTCAATATATCAATTGTCTGATAGTTGTGATTAATTACCAATAGTTGGGTGCGTGATGAACGCGTGTATTCAGTTTTTTTGAGAGGATTAAAGAGGTAGTTAGGTTGATTGCCACATCTGGTACACGTCCCCCGCCACTTTTGAACGGTGCGACCATTCGTATAGCATTTGCAGCTGATCCGGTTTCCGCTATTACTTTATCGTACCGTTTACTGTACGGCATAAACGGAATCCGACTCCATATCCGCACCGTTTTCTGGATCCGCATACGGACCAGAGAACGGATTATAAGGAACATCGAAACTGATTCGAATACTAATACCTAAATATACCTAACTTTTATTAATTTGAATTTTATTTTTAATGTTTTTTTTTATATATTATTATTTTTTATAAATTAACCGTTAACTTTAAAATTTCTTTATTAAAACTTCATAAATATGATGAAAAACTATATTGATTTTCGTCCAATGTAACACTTTACGAATATGATAAAGATGTTTCATAAGGACAAATTGATGACAGACTTCTACATATTTATAAAATGTTTCATAAATGTCATGTCTCATCAAGTAATTAAAATAATGCGGGTTAAGCGTTAATATTTTCCTTCATAAATTATAATTTGGGTAAATCGTCTACCCCCTCTACATTGGTCCTCACAGAATTTTCGGTGACGCGAAATGAAACATGTAAGAAAATGTCAGTAGATAAAGTCTGCTTTAAATTAGTGGATGATGATATTTTTAATTAATTATATAAACATTAAATTACAATAAAAGATAAAAGATCGAAAAATAAATTTTTGATTGAAATTTTTTAAAATTTAAAAGTAAAACATTTTTATATAATATTTAATTAATATTCCAGAACTTCAAATAATTTCTATTAGTTTTTTAATTTTAAAAAGTCTAAAGGGTGAACCATAATTGGATTAAGTGACTTAAGCCAGGTGTTAGTTTGAAATGAAAGTTAATTTTTTTTAAAGTTCAAACAATTGTATTTCCAAATTTTATTTTCATACCAACACCTGATTTAAGTCACTTAGGCCAATTATGTATCAGCCTTTAATTGCAAATTATATTATATCAATTTCACATAAAAAGCAAACATTTTTTTTTACGAAGTTTATGAAACTTTTTTATGAAATGATGAAGGTGTATGAAACATATGTCATAAATTTTTATGAAACTTTTCATCGTATTTATGAAAGCTTCATAAATATGATGAATAATTGATGGCAAACTATTTATGAAATAATAACATCAATATGTCAAAAACAGGCTTGCTTATCTACACCGTTTGCCAAGAAGCGATAATTGCATGCCACAGAATCTTGTTAAAAAGTAAACGTGTAAACTGCGTCTTAGAGATGTCGAGTGAAACCAGTGTATGTTGCCTGTATGCGTATGATCTAGAAGGCAACATATATTTATTTTTCTGTTAGAAAACTTATGCTCCGTTCTTTTAACATCATATTAATAACTTTTTAAGAAAACAGATATTAGGGAAATAGGCCGAAAGTTTGTAAAAATCTGTGGGTACTTATTTTTTTATGCAGAGGAACGATGCGTATGGCTCTCCATTAGTCCCGAATTGAGCAGTTTTGCCATACATTGTTAATAGCCGTTAAAAGGGTTTTTTTTTAAGTGCTTGAGAATTTTTTAACCATTTCGTATGTAACTGCATCCGTACCAGCAGCGGAAGGATTGGTTTTTGCTTTAAGGATTAATGAGAGTTCAACATCAGAGAAAAGTGAGTCTCGTTCAAAATCGGTTAAAGCATATTGTGTGATTGTGTTGTTTGGTACTTGATTTTTTATACATATGTTCAAGGAAGATTTTATTGTTTTTGGAAATCCAGTGTTAGGAATATTTGTTGGAGCCAGCATTTTCAAAAAAATTATACAGTTACTACATGACAGTTATTTGTGCATTAATGCGCTTGTAGTTATTTTAACTGCATTTGCAGTTGTTTTACTTAGAAAAATACTTTTTAATGTTTTTGAGGGTTGATTTTTTACACAACCTACCAAAATTAACAAAATAACTTTTGACAAAGTGTGTGTGTATCAAAAGATACAAAATCGTTGGGGCGTTGTGGTGTAATGGTTAGCGCGTTGGACTGTTACACAGATAGTCCCAGGTTCGATTTCCGGTGACGTCAACAACAATTTAGAAAAATAACATATATGAATTTTCTATCCCTCATATGTATCGCAGCGCCCTCCTTCGGTGTTCCCATAGACCTTAACCCCACCGAAATAAAATAATGAATCAGGACTATGAATTAAAAAGCTTTAATACCTTCACCAAATGTAAATCAGGTTGCGGGCAACTCTAGCGCAATTACAGTGTTGCCATGTTTGAAGCCCTTCATCTTCCAACCCTTTTACCTCTCTACTATCCCCTTTGCAAGAAAGCAACACATTTATAAATAGGAAGAATTTCCTGAGTGTTGCTTCTCTTAAAAAGTATTAAGATAAGATTTGGATTAGAAAATATATTTATTTACTTGAATAATAGTTAATGTTGTATTTCTTTTCTTGTAGCTCTTTAAGGTTTATATATTAATTCAATGTGACGAAAAGTAATCTAAGAAACAATATTCCGTCTTTTGAAGACAGACATGTGGCAGAAATGATTTGGAAAAATAGCGTGAAACGTGATTATTTAAAGTAATATTTTATGTAAATATAGTTTTACAAGAGTGTGTTTATTAAATAAGAGTCAGATTAAGAATATTTACAAAAAAGTTTTTTTTATGAATTTTTATTTTTTTTTAATGGCAATGTTATTTTAACTGCATTTGTAGTTGATTTTTAACAGTTAAAAATAACTACAAATTGCAATTGATTTACATGCAAATGTAGTGTACACCGCTCCAACTGGAAATTTAGTTATTTTGCAGTTTATTCTACCCACAAAACTTTCTTAGTGTACAAGCATTTATAAATATGAAGAACGATCTTGTCTTTGGTACATGGTTGAGTTGTTCGGGGTTTTCCCGGCATCTAATGGCTTAATATCATCTAATAATAAACCAGCATTTTGTTTGCGTTAAAAGATTTTTGAGCGGTTGTTTTAAGCCGGAAAATCATCATTCCATAATTCTTTTGGAAAAAAAATTGTGGTTGGTTTTATGCATTGCATTGCTAATAAAAAGAACCTACAGATTGCTCAATATCGTGAAAATTTGCTAAAAGAAAGAAGTTTGGCAAATATCATTCAGTTTTTTTTTTTTGAGATTGGTTTAATTTTGTCTTACGTTATTAATTTTTATTTGAACTGAAAAATGATGGCTGCCACCGATAGTGAGTTGAGATTCATACCATTAAATATGAAGCGTTGAGTTTGTAAATGATAGATCCAAGACACGACATGCTTTAAAATATAATAGGCAAAATGTAAGCCCACTAAAATGTAAACCGACGGAAAATTTGTAAGAATTGGTAAAATAGATAAAGCAG
The DNA here is from genome assembly GCA_021234595.1 of Delia radicum. NCBI lineage: Eukaryota > Metazoa > Arthropoda > Insecta > Diptera > Anthomyiidae > Delia > Delia radicum. The sequence goes on from CM037854.1 coordinate 182,139,859, forward strand.
CTGATTTTATATACCAAAATTTTAAAAAATCAACTGATCATTATGGAAAAGATAAAAGTTAACTGAAATTGTCGACCCGAAACAATTTAGCTTTCTCCATGGTTAATTCTTTAATATTTTTCAATTTAAATCCATAAACAATTATAATTTGATTTAATATTTGTTTTTGTTTACTAAAAATACACGCATTTTTTTCAATCATATGCTTTTTTCTTACAATTTTTTACTGGCAAAAATGTATCTAGTAAAAACTTGTAAGTTATTTGGCATCAAACTGTCACTTTACTCTCTCTTTTTACTTTTTCTTACTGAGTATTTGTGTAAGCGAACAGCTTCCAGTAAAAACTTGTAGAAATTTGTAAAAAACTTTGTGTTATCAAACAAACTTATTATGTTGAAATTTTTCAGCGGTGAGATCAACTAAATCCCATGTTAAATTGATGAATACAACCAACAAAACCTGTCCGTAATTTTAACAAATTGTTCAGTAAATGTATTTTTTGACATTTAACTGTTTGTTGATTGTTACTTTGACGAAATATCGTCAAATGTATTAACAGAAATTAGTTGTTTAAACAAATTTATTTAATCAAATTGAATATTTATTTTGTTGTTTTAACAATGCGCTTTATAGCGAATTTACATTAGGGTTCAAATTCACTTAAATGAATTCGACCGAAATCTAATAATAATTTGCGATTTCAAACAGTTTTCCCATGAAACCCTAATTTAGTTGAAATTTCAGTGAAATCTAATCGAAATCTAACTATTTGTAAAGAAATACTAAATACAACACTATTCTTTCCCCCTATTTGCAGAAAATGAGGGTTTTTTGTAGAAAATGATGTGAACAAGCTGTTTATGAGATAAAATACAATTGAAAAACTGAAGTTGTATATATAAAAGGCCTTTTTCATTGAAAGAAGTATTACAAGCTGAATGTTTTCGAGCAAGAAATACATTTAAAAATCATTGAATGGCGCCGACAAGACCTCTTTCAAAACATTGAATGTTTTGCATTAAACTGATCATCCCTATCTAAAATCAATTCCATTATAACATTGTATATTTTATAATGTAATGTTTACATAATAATTTTTGTAGTACAATCGAAATCCAATCAGCTGTGAAATTTGCTAATTCTGATTTCGAATTAAATTTCAAACTGACATCTTCTGAAAATTTCTATAACGTAAATTCGCTATTATTCCATTGAACAATGCGCTTTATTTAATCTATTAGTATTTTGTCGATTTATTATTAATTTTTAATTGTATTTTTCTTTATCTTTTATATTTTATAAATTTAAATTTTTAATAATATACGTCTTTAGTTAGTATATTAAAAAAATAAGAATTTGATACACTATAAAAAATAATAAAATTAAAAATTATAACGTACATACAAAAAAAAATCTAGGGTAAAAAAAGGGTATAATATTACCAATTACAGTAGGAGCATTTTAACTAATAACTATTTGTAAGAAAGTATGTCAATCAACTTAGGAAAATGGTTTGATATGTAATGACATTAATACCTTTTCAATACCGATACTTCCTACTGTGCGGACGTGTTTTTTTAATTTGTCCCGACAAAAAAATCGAATGTACTAAGTTAAAGTGACTTAAAATTAATACAAACTGCGAAAAGACACTTAAAGTTATACTTTATATTAAATGAAGCCTAAACACTGCCAGAAAAAAATCATTAAGAAAACAAATTACCAAAAAAATAAAACTAAAGGAAAAAATAAAAAAAAAAATTCTAAATACAAAAGTTGTTTATTAAAACGAATACAATGCCAATAGAGCGTTCTCCACCAGATTTAACAGTGCAAAATATAGCAACAAAAAAATTTATTTCACCCACGCAAATAGCATCACCATCTAACTATACAAAAAACTCTCTCTCTGCGCATGCGCAAACAACACCAATCTCATGGAGTTCTCAATGCACAACCCCAACACTAATAATTGCATCACAAAAATAATTTGTCTTTCCCCTTACCTCAGCCTACTGATCATTTTACTTACTCAGATAGTACAAATACTTGTTCAACTGTAACAACACAAGCATGTTCAACTACCACCTTTATTACAACATCATCAAACTCTTTATCGAAACCAATCATGTCAGTATGTAATTCTCTCTTTACTAATACTCCCACTAATACACAGAATACTAATACACAAACTAACATTAATAAAGAGCAAGCGTGTGAAGCTCTTAAAAATTCTCTTACACTGAACGAACAAACAACTGATCTTACTACAAATGAGTCGGTAATGGTCGCCTCAAATGGTGCTATACCAAAAACAGATTATTTAAAAGATAATAATATTTTTTAATAACAAAACGAAAGCGTAGCCCCAACTCGTCCAAAAATAATCCTACTCCGAAACAAACAAAAAAAGCTGATACTACTCAAACGATGAGCCAAAATCGTTTTTCTTTGTTAGCTTCTAATGATGTCGAAGAAGATGCAGTTGTTAAACAGCACAAGCCCCCAGCAATTTTCTTACGAGAGAAAAATTCGAACCTTTTAGTGAACTCTTTGACAGAAACAGTCGGAAAAGATAATTTTTTTGTTGAATCCCTGCGTAGAGGAAACGTTCTTGAAACGAAAATTCAGACATTTACAGAATCTAATTACCGCAAAATTGCTTCTTATCTTGATCTGGAAAAAAAATTATTATACTCACCAGCTTAAAAGTTCAAAAGGTTCATCAATCGTTATAAAAGGCATCGAAAGCAACGTCTGTACAAGTGAAATAACAAATGCTATAGAAAATGAAGGCTACAAGGTAAAGTCAGATCACAACATAAAAAATAAGGATAAAATACCGCAACCACTCTTTAGAGTTGAAATTGACTTTGAATCCAGCAAATTAAAAAGAAACGAGCCCCATCCAATTTACAATCTTCGTTATCTTCTTCACCGAAGAATTACTGTAGAAGAACCACGCAAACGCAAAGACCACCTCAATGCTTAAACTGCCAGGAATTCGGTCACACCAAAAGCTATTGCAAGCTTCCAGCAGTATGTGTAATCTGTGGTGATATTCATAAAACTTCCGAGTGCACGAAACCCAAAAATGACCCAAGAAATAAAAAATGTAGCAACTGCGGTGGTAATCACACTGCAAATTACAGGGGATGTCCTGTCTTTATACAAATAACGAAAAACGCCCCTAATAAACCCGCTTATCGGCGCTTTCAGTCAAATGATTTCCCAAATTTTTCCAACAACAATAATATATCCACACAACATAGACCCTCTGATCCCATTCCTACTAATAACATGTCGTATGCTCAAGCCGCTCAATCCGGTAGTATTCCCTTTGAAAGATTGGGTGCTCATAACATTCCTTTTGAAAGATCGGGTGCTCATAACGTTCCAGAATCTCTATCTCCTAAAGAATCTTCACAGAAATCTCCCTTAGAAAACTCAATAGAGCTTCTAATACAAACTATGAATAACTTTATATCAAATATGCAAGTCATGATGCAGGAGCTGTTAAGAAATCAGGGGATGCTTCTTCAAACATTCGCCCATAAGTAATGAACCAGCTAAGAATATGTTAGTGGAACGCAAACGGCTTAAGCCAACATAAAGTAGAAGTAGAAAGTTTTCTAAAGTCTCAGTCTATAGACATATTGCTTGTTTCAGAAACACATTTTACATTAAAAAACGGGTTTCGAATTAAAGGTTACTCTATATACGACACCAAACATCCAAGTGGTAAAGCGTGTGGTGGTGCAGCCATAATAATTAATAACCAAATTAGCCATTTTCCAATGCTGGAATATAGAACTGACCACATTCAAGCCTCATCAATATGTCTTATAGCCACAAACACCATCATATCCTCTGTATACTGTCCACCAAGACACAAAATAACAGATGACCAATTCATTACTTTTTACAAAACTCTAGGAAATAAATTTATAGCAGCAGGAGATTATAACGCAAAGCACACGTTCTGGGGCTCACGACTCATTACTCCAAAGGGTAGACAGCTGTTTAAAGCTATCTCATCTTTAAAACTTGATGTTATATCTGGAGGACAGCCCACTTATTGGCCTTCAGACCTACAAAAAACTCCTGATTTAATAGATTTTGCAGTCATTAAGAACATCAGACGAGATCAGCTTTCGACAGTATCTTTGTTCGACCTGTCTTCTGACCACTCTCCCACTGTTTTAACAATGCTCAATGGTCAAACCATCGCAAAACCTTTTTTTTCCCCTAATAGACATACTAACTGGCTTAAATACAAAAAGTATATAAGTTCCCACTTATCGCACAATATTTCACTGAAATCCGATGATGAAATACAAGATGCTGTAAACGTATTCTCTGAAATAATATCAACGGCAGCAAAAGTAGCTACCCCTTTGAAAAGCTACGACGGCATTAAAAATAATAAATATTCAACAACCATCGAAAGTCTTATAAAGGAAAAGAGAAATCTTAGAAGACAATGGCAACTATTTCGCTCTCCTGCCTTAAAAAGACAACTTAACCACTGTCAAAGAACCCTTCACAGTGCTCTTTTGGAAGATAAACAGTCAGCTCTAAAGTCATACCTGGAAGATCTAGGTCCAACAAAATCTACGGACTATAGTCTTTGAAAAGCCACAAAAAATCTTAAAACCCCAACTAGCTACGAGTCTGCTATTCGTTATAGCGATGGTAACTGGGCTAGGTCCCATAGAGATAAGGCCGAAGTTTTTGCCGATCACCTAGAAAAAGTGTTCACGCCTAATATTTCTAGCTCTGACATAACTTTACCAGCTATTGAAGACCTGGTAGTTTCCCCAATGAAAATTCATTTCTCGTCCTTAACTTCAGCAATTAAAAAGCTAAAAACAAATAAATCCCCTGGCATGGACAAAATCTCAGGAAAAATGATTTGTGAGCTACCAACATCAGCCCTTAAACTAGTTTTATTCATATTCAATTCTATTTTGCGAACTGGATTCTACCCTCAATCATGGAAAATATCAGAAATGATTATGATACCTAAGCCAGGCAAGGACACAAGCCAAGTCTCATCTTATCGTCCGATAAGCTTACTCTCAATTTTATCCAAGCTCTTTGAAAGAATATTTTTAAATGCTCTAACCCCATATTTAAACGATCACCACATCATTCCTGTGCATCAGTTTGGATTCCGAAAAGACCATGGTACTATAGAACAGGTTCATCGCATAGTTACTCTAGTCAGAAAGGCTCTCGAGGACAAACTCTATTGCTCTTCACTCTTCATAGACATTTCCCAAGCCTTTGACAAAGTCTGGCATGATGGGCTATTATATAAAATATGCTCCTTGTTGCCCCAAAATACCCACAAGTTACTCCGAAACTATTTACTGGAATGGTCATTTGTAGTAAAGTACAAAGATCATATCTCAGACTCACGAAAAATCACAGCTGGAGTTCCCCAAGGCAGTATACTAGGTTCTCTCATGTATATACTGTTTACTTCGGATATGCCCACAAATAATCTGATTCACACTTCAACTTTTGCAGACGATACAGCGTTTATAAGCGTAAATAAAAACCCAACAATTGCTTCTAGTTGTCTACAGGCTCATATTAAAGAACTCGAAAAATGGCTCAACAAATGGAAAATAAAAGTAAATCCATCAAAGTGCGCACACGTTACTTTCACCTTGAGAAAGGGCCACTGTCCCAAACTGAAGATAAATAATATCGATATACCCGAGCAAAACCATATAAATATCTTGGTATACATCTCGATCGTCGCCTTACCTGGTCTAAACATATCGAATCTAAATGCATACAACTTAAGCTTAAAACATCACAGTTGCAGTGGCTCCTTTGTCCTAATTCCGATCTCAACCTTAACTACAAGGTTCTACTCTATTATTAAGCCAATATGGACATATGGAATCCAACTATGGGGAACAGCTTCGGCTTCTAATATAGAAAAATTACAAAAAAGACAAAATAAAATATTGCGACTTATTACTGGTGACCCGTGGTATATTCGTAACGCAAATATTCATAAGGACCTTAATATTGCATTTGTTCGCGACGAAATAAAAATCTTCTGCTCCATTTATGTACGAAAACTGGCATCACATCCAAATCCTCTTGCACAGGATCTGCTATCCTATAATGGACACATTCGCCTCAAGAGGGTCGACACATTGGCCCTCGTGAATTTACATAATAGATAAGCTTTCACGCAACGAAAAATGGATTTCTATTGCAATGGCAACAGATCCAGAAATTATTAGTTAATTTAAGATTTTAATACTTATTGTTATTTTCTGAAATAAGAAAGATCCAATAAATAAATAAAAGTTGAAAAAAAAAAATAAAATATTATTTTGATGTAATAAAATTAAAATTTTTTATTAAATATTAAAGCAACACATTACCTTTATTAATAAATTGTTGAATCGTTCATCACATTTAGCACCAAGAGCAAATGCCAGAAAATAACACAGTACCAATGTACAGTTTTCAACTGCAAAAAACAAAATTAGGATTAGAATTTGTCTTTTTATTTAACAACCTGAATAAATATATTTACTTCTTTCTCATAGCTTTTTATTTCTAGGTAATGTTGAAAAACGCACAATAATTTGAATGTCAGTACGATTTATTTTATTCCATATTTATTGAATTTAATTTTACTTTGCAAATATTGAATTTAATTTATATTTCACCATCTTGACTTTGTGTTGCATCTTATTTTTTTATTTATGAAAAAAACATTTCTAGATTTTAACACTCATTAACATGAAATTACCTATTTTCTGTTATGTTCGTCCAAATTTATTTTGTTACATTTTACCAAGTAATGCTTAATAAAAATATGTAGATAAAATGTTAGAGGTATGCAATATAATTTTAACATATTGTAATGATTTAGCATAATATTCCTATTATAAATATATAAAAAGTTGTATAAATATATAAAACTGTTAAGTATATTTATAATGTATGTTTAGGGAAATTGTAAATAAAATACAACAAATACAAAATTAATTAATCAAATAAAACAAAACAGAACTTGATAAAATCCACAGGATTAAATTAAAAATATTTTACTAAATATACTTCCATCGTATTCCCTCTGGAAATTTTTTTCTGTAGTCCGTACCCAAACCCCAATTGAAACACGAAACACTACATTTACGAAACACATTAATTTATTTAATATTTAAATTAATAATTAAAAAGTTTTCTTCACTATTACAGAGGATCCCTTATATAAAAAATAAAGCAATGACAATACTAAAAGTTAACAATTTTATATTCCTTTCACTTGCGACTTTTAGTTCAATTAAGATACATTTCAATAATATTGCAACGTTTTCCAGGTTAATAAACTTTTTATTTTGTGTATATAAAAAATACTTCATTATATTGTAATAATATTTTTATTAAAATTAATAATTTATTTAACAACAAATAATACTTTTTTAAATATATATACTTAAAATGTAATCTAAATACCTAGAACCAGTTAACCACGATGTGTTTACGATTTCCTACATCTTAAGAAGCTTGCCAATTCTGCGTCGTAATAAATCCAACATAGATTTAGATTTATTTTGTTTCCTTATTAGAACAATAAGAATAAAATTATTTATAGTTCAATTGGTATAACATAATAGAAAGTCATAATTATAATAATAGTAACGACATTTAAAAACATTTAGACACTTGAAAAGTCAATATGTAGTGTATATTAATATAATAGATAAAAATAGGATAAAAATTTAAGATAAAAATTTTAATAAATATTAAAGACAATTTTTAATAAAGTTGGCTAGCTAGTTAAAGCAACATGTAAATTTTTTTTTTTTTTTTTATTTTTTTTATTATTTTTTTATTTTTTTTTATTATTTATTTAACAAAATGTTAATGAGAAAAATAAGTATTGAGAGTTGAAGCTAATTGTTTAGAGTAAAATATTCAAAAAGGGCTTTTTTAAAGCAGTTTTTTTCTCTGTATAAGTTTTAACCTTACTGGTAAGGTTCTCCACAAACTAATGGCGTTAACGAAAAAGAATCTGCTTGTGTTTAAATGCGTATAGTTCGGCAAATTCAATGTTACACATCTGGCTGATCTACCAACGTTAAGTTTTTCATAAAGATAAAGAGGGGTTTTGTCGCATAATAATCTATGTAAGAATATCAGGTTTCGCATGCGTAAATAATCAACCAGGTCACAGCCGAGAACCATTTTTCTCCATGTCGATATACTACAGTATCGACCTAAACCGTATACATATCTCGTCGCATTATTAAAGCATACCTGTAACTTATGGAGTGAATGTGAGTCCAGTTTACTGTAAACTTCAGCCGAATATGTGATCAAAGAGACTATTAACTGAACAACAAGCTTTCGTTTTAACTCTGTAGGTGTGAAATTAGAGGACATTCGCAGATTGCGAAGCGTAAGGAATACATTGCGTACAACATTATTCACATGATCCGTACAAGACAAGGAGGAGTTAATGTGAAATCCCAAATACTTGACCCTATTTACATATTTAATGGCGGTGCCATTAAGGTATAGTGTTGGAAGGTCACTATGGATGAGTTGGTTTCTACTAATAGGTAGAACCACAGATTTGGCAGGATTTAGCAGTAAGTTATTAGTTCTAGCCCACATTAAAATAGAATTTAGGTCATCATTTAGTCTATAACATGTATCCTCCACCATTCCAATACGATTTGACATATATAGTTGTATGTCATCAGCATAGGCATGCACGCGAGCATGATTAACTACACTAAAGACATCATTAACAAAAATACTGAATAACAGGGGACCAAGAGCAGATCCCTGAGGGACACCTGAAGAAATTCCTCTAAGGCCCGACTCTTTATCACCAACGATAACTTTCTGAACACGTCCAGACAGGTAATTCAACATAAGAATCAGAGCACTATTCGCAAAACCAAAATAATATTTTAATTTTTGACAAAGAATGCTATGATCAACTAGATCAAAAGCCTTGGAAAAATCTAAAAAGCACATGAATGATATATTTCCACAGTCATACTCCGGTCTTAAATCATCAAGTACTTTCAATGCAGCAGTTGTACAACTATGGGCAGCACGAAATCCGGACTGCAGAGGAGATAAAAGTGTATTCGAATTCAAGTACTCCGTAATTTGTGCTGACATCAGTGACTCAAAAACTTTAGCGAGAACAGGAAGTATGCTTATTGGCCTGTAATCATTTGGACAAGAAGCAGATGGAATTTTTGCAACAGGGGTAACCCGACCAATTTTCCACAGCCTAGGAAAGCTAGATGTTGTAATAATATGATTTGCCTGCCTAACAGCTAGATTTGCCCTATTTCTGGCTATATTATATAAAATTCTGTTCAACGACGTGGGCTTACGTTTCCAAACATTATACGACCGATTACGTTCGCATATAGACTGCTTTACAGCCGAATTGTACCAGGGGCAAGAAATATTTTTAATATAAAAGCTTCTTAAAGGAACATGTCGGTTATAAACATCATGCAAAGATGTAAGTAATACATCCAACTTTGCGTCAACTGAGGACTGATACCAGCAATCAGTCCAATTTACCAAAGCCAGTTCAGATATTAACGACGGGAAATCCACAGCATTGTAATCTCGATATGTTATGAGTCGAGAACTCTCTTCCCTACTGAGGTCAACATTTACCGAACAAAATAAAAGATCATGATCAGAAACAAATGAAATTTGATCAAACAGGAGCAATAAGTCAGGATCTGATAGCATAAATAGGTCAAGCAAACTTGGGGTATCATTTGGAGAAAAGCGCGTGGGCATTTGGGGGTTAACAACCGATAATCCAGCAGTGCTAATAAAATCACACAGTTCATTACTTAGTTTATCATTAAGGAGCAAATTTACATTAAAGTCACCACAAGTAATCAATAACACGGAGTTCAAAATCTTTAAAAAATGGCTCAAGGCTAAATAACCTACTAGGATTGTACACACATGATACAAGAATCTTAATTTTATTGTCATAAATTTCCACATTCATAAATTCGATATTGGGATCATTGGATACGTTGACAATCTTAGCTTTGAAATTATTTTTGCAGTATATAGCAACCCCACCACCTTTCTCCTCCCCCTTTCGACAATGCAGAAAGTGATTATACCCTTTAATTTTATAATAGCTCGCAGAAACATCATGTTTAAACCATGCTTCCGTTACACATATGACATCAACACGAGAATTCTCAAAAATATATCTTACATGATCAAGTTTTAGTCCATTTAAGCTTCTCGCATTAAAATGTACGATATTAAGGCCAGATCGTTGTCGGCACAGTATATTTAACACAGCAGATTGATTATCGCTAACACCATAACTTAAGTTATGTTGATTCATACATAAAACGAGAAAAAACTGTTTTAATATTTTGAAAACGCTTCAATAGAAAGAGAAGGTAGAAATATGGAAAAGAAAAGAAAAAACTAGTTAGCCTTACAAACATATTTTGCAAAAAAAAAAAAAAATAAATATTAAAAATTAAAAATATAGTTAAAAAAAAAAATAAAAATTAAGTTAAATTTTAAAATAATAAAAAGAGAAAATAATGTTTCGTGATAAATCAGCATACAAAATCGTCCAAAAATTTTTCATTGGGCACGTTAACAGCTTCAGATCCTTTTTTAGGTCGAACATACACCTTTCCTCTAGCAGAGAATACACTCCAAAATTTACCTTCTAGTTTTTGCTTCACGGCTAATTGAAGTATTTTCCTATTCTCAATGCTTAGGCTTTCGTATACATATTGTGCCCGAAAAATAAAATAAAGCAATACAATTAGAATTGAGATTTATATATAACATATTACTTACATTACTTACATTCTTTATAAGTTTTGGGTTTACACCGCCAATTTTATATTTTTTTATTTAATTAAATTACATCAACAATAAAAAGCTTATGAAAATCCACCTCCATTATTCTTTTTTATTAGATATTGCCACATATAATAAATATTGCAACATTGATTTGTGTATATCAGCCTATATGTGTTTTTTATTAGAAAATTATACTTGTAGCTTATTTCATTTTATAAATTTCATCAATGTAAATTTTACATAGCATGTTTTGTATTAATGATCATCAATGTAACTTTTACATAGCATGTTTTATATTAATGATTATCAATGTAAATTTGACATAGCATAAACTTGGATAAATTGCCAAAAACATGCTTGTGTAATTTAAGAAAAATGCGGTTTATCATATTACCCAAGAATTTTCGCCTTTATATCAACTTGAAACTAAGGAAATTTTGTAAGGAAAGCCTTTATGAAAACACACCAGTTTTTTCTTGTTGAGTGTTTTGGAGGCTTTTTAAAACGGTTTAGCCCACGGAATGTTATCGCTAGAGCTGAAATATTTTAGGAGCCATCATAAAACATGTTTATATATTCAGTGGGGTCCATCTTGCGTTTTTTTAAAAAGCCTTAAAATTAGACTCTAATATACATATATCATTTAGAACGTTTACCTAAGTGTCTTGACAAATTTGACGTTCATTGTATGTAGTTTTATAATCACCAGGAATCTTTGTCTACTTTTTTCTGATTTTTGTAAATGTTACACCTTTTTTATATGTATTTTGTCAAAAAAGGAAACGACTGCAAACTTAACAATAAGTTAACAGTAACCTAACAATATTTCCGACTACTGACATTTTTAAGTATCACTTGTTGTTCAGAAACGTAAACAGAAGCACGTGATCTTAAGGTACCCATACACTACGCAATATTCTTGTACAACTTTTGCTGTTGTGCAAAATATTACCAGTGTGTATGTCATATTGGAGAGTTGTACAATATATTGGAAAAAATCAAAAATAATGTGTTGGCCACATTGTAAAATTTTAATATCACTCCACAGCAGAATAACATAGTGGTGCCATATTTTGTGCAAAAGTATTATTTTCTCTTACATTTATTAACAATTATGACCAGTTTTTCACTTCGTATTTAAATGCCATTTGGACTTTAAGTTCTATTTAAATACAAATGTCAGTTTTTAACTTAAAATTTAAATCACATTTAAGTGACCAATCTTGGGCATTTAAAGTCTATTTAAATTGTACAAATATAACATGATTTTGACAGTATGTTTTTTTCCGCGTGGTAAAACAAACAATAAAAGATAAATTAAATTACAGCAGCCAATAAAAATTCAACTTCGGATGGAATTTTTACTTCTCTTCATTTTTTTTTTTATTAATTTAATTATAATTTATATTTAATTTCTATTTATATATATATTTGTATATATGTATATATTTTATTTTATTTCTATATTTTATATTTTCTGCTTTTTTCTATTCTTTAAACAGCTCTTTTATGAATAATGATCATTAATTTTTTGACATTTCATGATGCTACCATACTTTTGTCGCAAATAAATAACAATTATCATTTAAGACTGAAAAACTGAAACTGTATTTAAATAAAACTTAAATTTAAATGGCAATTAACTAATTGCATATTTAAATACGAAGTTAAAAACTGGGCATTAGTGTTTTCTATTTGTAATAGTAACATTTAATTATGATCTCAAACCTGACAATTCAAAAATTAAATTGATTTTTTCTTTCATATGTTTTCATGTTTAACAGTTCCAACCGGTGTTTAACCGGCCAATACTGACCTGCCTGGTTAAATAGCATTTAAAATTATATTATTCAACATCCAAATAACTAAGCCTAAATGTTTAATTTCTTTAGTTATTTAACAATTTTAACTGATATGCATATGGATTAATTTCAATCATATTAACAAACAAATACGTTGTATTTGAAAAGTTAAGCTTTTAAAAGTTTGTTAATAGAATTAATCAGTTTGTCAATATGACAAACTTTTTGTAGAAACTAGCAACTAAAGAAACATTTATACTGCTTAAAATTTAAATCCATTCTAATCCAAGATAAAATATTTTTTAAAAACTATTCTCACAAATGTGTTTAAAACTATGGCAAATGATTTTATTATTTGTTTTCTAACGTTTTGATAACTTTATAAAATACCACCCTAAAACGGTAAATCATGCACACAAAAAAATTATAGGGGAACGTTTATCAAAAAAGGGTATAATATCAAAAAGTATAGTACGAGCATTTCAACTAATAAATATTTTCAGCAAAGTTTGTCAATCAACTTAGGAAAATGATTTGTATAAAATTATATCATTTAACCACAAAAACTTGATAGTTCTTCTTCTTTTATTTATGCCAGTAAGTTGTAAATCGTTATAATATTATCCATTTTATTTCATAACAATCCCTAGATAGTTTAATAAAAATAGTTTTATTTATAAAATATATAAAAAAAACACTACATTCATTTCATATAATAACTATTCTAATTAATATTACAACATCCTTCACATTAGCCCCAAGAAAATATATGCTATCCAATTTCACCAATGCAATGACTTTGGTCTAGAAAAAAATAAAATTGGGGTTAGAATTAAGATGTTTAATAAATAACTAAAATAAACTTACATTTTTGTTTTACCTACTTTTTAAGGTGAGCTATTTATAAGATTTAATTTATTTATATTTTAATTAAGTTTTATTTAATACATATTTTATTTTACAGACTATTTTGTGTTGTATTTTTTTTTTTTTGATCACGAAAAAAGTATTTCAATCTTTTAACACTTATGTCCAAGAAATTACATATTATCTATTATGTTCGTCATTATTTATTTTGTCACATTTTACCAAGTAATGCTTGATTAAAATATGTATACAAAATGCTAGAGGTATGCAATATAAGTTTGACATGTTGTAAAGAATTAGCATTAGAAAAACAGTTGTATAATTAGATAAAAATGTTAAGTAATATTTTATAACGTATGAAAGTAGTTTAAGAAAATTGTGCAAACGCAAATACAAAATTAACACAATGGGATACATAATTTATGCAAAACTTGATAAATTTCACAGAATTTTAATGAAAAAAATGTTACAAGTATGCTTTTATCGTATTCCCTCTTGGAATTTTTTGTGTGTGTATTTGTTTACATTTCTAAGACCACGAGCTTTTGTTGACGTCTCTGAGCAACATGTTGTCAGCAGAAATTAAAACGGGTGTTATATATGGTTACTCGAAAGTATTGTTAAGTATGGTTACTTAAAAATATTGTTATATTCATGGAGATAAAAAGGAATGAAATTAGTTGCAGCCAAGATATTTTTGTTCATCCACCGCCGACGACAATTTTTCGGCTTTAATAGAATTTTAGCCGCCGATTGTTTTCTTGCTTAGTCGCCGTCAAATATGTACTTGGTTAGGCTCCGCCGACTTTACCTGTTTCACAGCCGCGGTTTGATATAGTCTTTTTTGTCTGACAGTAATATTATTTTTACGAAAAAGTTCAACAATATTGCAAAATATGTTTTCATCTTTGCGTCAATTTCCCATTTCAACGAAAACTTTAATTTTTCAAAAAACTTTTCAACAAAATGTACAAAATGATATTTTTGGTAAGAACAACGATATTGTTTTTAAACTAAAACGTAGAAAGTTGTGCTACTTATATGTTAGTGGAAATTATGTGATATGTCGGCACCGACGAATGTATCTCGAAGGTCATTTTAATAAAAACAAATCAAATGATAAGTATTCAACAAGCAAAATTTGTGTTCTGCTGTACATAAGAAGTACCCTGTTAGAAACAGCGGCTACATTGCTCTTCAGAGAGTATACGGAAATTAAAAAAATAAAATACAGTTGCGTTCATAAAAATAGTAGTGCCTATAGTGAATTTAAAAAGGCTGAAAAATCTACCTGAACTATTTCAGTATGAAAACGAATGTTATGTCCTCGAATTTAAATAATTTATTTATTTGCCCTCCAAATCATTTTTTCAATCGGCCAACTACTTTTAATCTCGTTTACAAGCATTGCTAAAAAATAAAATCAAAATTAGGGTAAAAATAGGTGAGTTAAAAAAAATGTTTGTGTTTTCGGCCTATATATATTTTTTGAGTTATAGGATATTTAACGTTCGGATATTTGATTTAATGGATATTTATTTAACTTTGGCATGCGTTGTCGGAACGAATCAAATTGGGAGTCATAATAAAGCTTTTTTAAATACCTTTAATTTTGTATAACAATTTTTTAAAAATATTAACCCATTGCAAACCAATTAAGATATTATGACTTAATTGTTGCCAAGAGTTGAAGCTTTAATTTAAGGTATCATAGTTAAAAATTTGTTTTTTTTTATATAAACTTACACACAAAAAAAGCATTGCCAATTAACTACGCTGAAAAAGAGTAAATGAAGTCAGCAACAAATTTTGCTGAGTCAGCAAGATTTTAGTCAGAATGTGCTTGCAAAAAATTGCTAATGTCAACCAAATCGTTTGCTGAAAATCAGCAGGCTGACTTTTAGCAACAAAACTAGTAGATTCAGCAAAAGTTATGCTAACAATTAGTGGATTAGAAATTAAAAAAACCCTTGGTAAAAAAAAAATTTGCTGAATATTAGTAGACTGAAAAAAACTCGAAAAATCTGTAGAAATTTTTTATTTCATTCAGTTAATTTATTTGCTGAAAATCATAAAACATATTTTTGTGATTCTTTTAAAAATAATTTACAATACGTCACAAAATATACAAATGTTCATACTCCCACATTTCAACCTACTTACATCAATGGTTGTCTAAATGATGCTATCTTTTAAAGGAGCTCAAATGCCGCATATAACCAAATATAACATCGACAAAGACAGTATGGTCTTGTTTACTACTTCCCCTGTACATTTTGTTTTTAACAAATGTACATATCAAAGAAAAAAAACAAAAACGTGAATTGAATATTTACCAAAGATAGACATACACACAAAACACAAATTTTCAATTTATTATTTGATCAATGGTGATAAACTTTTTTTTTTTGAGCTCATATAATATATATTAGTTCTCATGTAGTGAGTAAACTAGTTTATATGAATGTTTGATGTTTGGATTGTAACCTTTTTCAAAACGTGTTCTGATGATGGGAACCTAGAAAATTCCCGAAATAGATCTATAAACACATTCCTGAAAGGGTCAAAGAATAAATTGGAAAACAAAAACTCTATAGATTATTTGTTAGGACAATATCCTAATAAAGAAATATAGAGTATGGCCTCGAACTTGAATAATTTTCATTTTCATTGCACAATTAATGGTCGAAAAATACATAATTTTTATTATTAATAAAAACTATATTAAAATTTTATTTCGTATTTTATTTAATTAATAGACAATTACTTTCACAAGCAAAATTTAAGTTGTTTCAATCCACAATTTTGTTTTATGTATGAAAAACAGATACAAAAATCTTCCAACAGTTTACAGTTTTTATGGATAACCTTATATGGATTACTTTACTGAAGTTTATTTATATATAGTATATGTATAAATCACGAAAAATACATGCAAAACAATAAAAACAAACTTTCTTGATGCTTTGCATGCATTTTTCATGCTTTAACATTGATTTTATGTTTCGTTTAGATGTCACTTTATACAGCGCGATTCAGTCACCACCCGCCGAATTTCACCACCGTATTCCTTGGAAAATATGACCAGTACGACCATCCCCGAAAATGCAAGTGTGCGAAATGTCAACGGTTTGAAAATTTTCGGATTGGTGGACGGAGGGTAAAATTGCTAACTTCTGAACCAGTGGTCGGATTTTTTTTGGTTTTTAAAAAAAGTGAAAGAAATACCTAAGAACGTGTACATAACCTCAATTTGCTCAGCCAGATGGCTGGTAACTTATGTTACTCTAAACCAGTGAAGGGCACTTTTGCAAATCCTATGTATGCGTGCATAGGAAAAGAAATGCTGCTTGTGTGACGTCGACACATGTACACTATAAACTTCTTCGTATGGTCTCTGGCAATGTACGTTCGGCTGTTGCTTTTATAGGGGAGCTCACGTAAAAAATACATCGATATTTTTTCCCATGCGATTCATCGCGAGTTCTCATCGATGTTATCGATTAAAAACATAGATGTTTTCGATGCATCGTATTGCTTTTATTTGGAATTAAAAAAAATTAAATGAAAGTAAATTTCGTTAGAAAGATTTAGATTTTTATGTCCCAATACTTTTTATTTAAACTTTGTAAAAATAATAGTTTATTAACACGTTTAGCTTGTAAATTGCTTCTCTGCTGCGTTAATACAAATGAAGCTTTTGAAAAAAGCCTTTCAGATGGCACGGAACTGGCAACCATTGTTAAATATCTGACGTAATTTTTGTGGTTTTTCTAACTCGCTTTATGAAAAATGGCAAAAAAAAACAATTTTTAGTGCTGTGAATGCCAATTGTTATATCAAGCGATTTTAAAACAAAGTAACTCTACGCCATGACAAGAAATCAATTTGTTCGAACAACGGATAATTTTTTGTACGGACATGTATTTTTCACGTAAAGACCACTCTTGTCGACGTTTTGTTCTTGTACGCACGAATCGATGTCTCGTCAATACGTAGAGTAAGGTGTTAATAAACGTTTTAGCTTTTTTCTAGCAGTTTGAAGTCAGAAAAAGTTATCACTGCATCATATGAGTTGCAAAAATATTCCCATACAGAAGCAGAGCTGCTGCCAAATGCTTAAAACTTAAAATTTCAGTTTTTCGATACATCGAATAAAATACATCGATGCATCGATTGATATCGTATTATGCGATACATCGACATTTACACTATGCATCGTATTCAAAACATGGATGTTTACGATGCATCTGTATACATCGAGCATCCCTACAAAGTTATTTAAATCAGTTGCAGATCAGCACTTGTTGAAGTAAGATCTCGCTACGCAACTTTTTAATTACACCCAAAGAAAAATGTTCAATGAAAAACGGGAATATGATTTTTTTTTTTTATAGAGATTTGTTATCGCGTTATAAGAAACAAAAGACTGTTTTGTTTAAGAAGACATTACTACTCTTTGTATTTAAATTACGATAACCTGAGCGGGGGTGATCGATCGCTGAAACTATTTCAATTAAAAGCAGAATTTTTCTTAAAATTTATTTTTTCAATTAATAAGAGAAAATGTTTCATTGCCTCTAAAACAGGCATCCTATGTAGTTGCTTTGGCTTTGGCAAAGCAATGTCGCCCATTTGAGGATGGTATTTTTTTAAAGATTTAACATCAGATGTGTTGAACTGTTTTGGTGAAACGTCGACGTACAGTTGTACGTAGGACAGAAGAGATAAGTAAATTGTTTCATTCTGCAGCTAATACTAGACTGATAAACTGCAAATATTTTTCATTATCTATTGACGAAAGTACGGACATTAATAATATTTGCCAGCTTATTATTTGCATCAAAACAGTTGATGCAAATTGAACCTGTTTTGATGAAGTTTTAGAACTAGTTTCTCTTCATGGTAATGTTACGGGACAAGTTCAAATAAAATTATAATAATAAAAAAAAAATATCTTTACTTTCGACTGAAAAATTTTTCGAGTGTAGAATTAGTGAGCGTCATTCGTTTTCTGCTGCTTTCCACACAAGCATAAATGTTGTAGTATGTGTGTTGCCCTTCACTGCTCTAAACGAAGCCCAGAGGTCTTACCGTGACCATTTGACTGAAATGCAAACATTTTTTGTGTTTTTGTTTTTGGAAGCGAAATAACAGCACAATGAATGTGCTGTACTACTACCCTCCGACCACCAATCCGAAAATTTTCAAATAAATAACAATTTACTCTGATTTCAGAAGGGCTGATTTTTATTCGTATAAGAAAAAAATCGAAGAAAACACTTAGAAAATTTTAATTTTTTGGGGATTTTTTATTGTCTACTAATAACTATAAATTAAGTAAAATTTAGCTCAAACATAAAAACATTTTTGTAGATTTAATATATTTTTTAACAATGTTGTTTTGAACTAATTTTAAATTGTTTTAGCAAAAAATTTTACTAATTTTATTCTATTCTTTTTATCGCAAAATACTTTGCTTTTTTCTGATTTTATTACAATAACTTTTATTTAACTAAAATTTATTTAATTAATATTTAGCGAAATAAGTTTCTAATTTTAGCAGTTTTTCTTCAAACGTCATATTGAACTAATTTTAGTAGTTCTAGTAAAAAAAATACTGGCTTTCTACTTTTAATGCAAGTACTAAAAAAAATTCTAAAAAAGTTCTAAAATTCAATAAATTTGCTTTGTTTTTTTGTTTTTATATACATCGAGAGTTATTTTTATTTATTTATAATGAGCTATCAACCTCCGTATATTTACAAAAATAAAGCAAAGTATATATATTAGCTACATGTATTTCGATCTAGCTAAAGATCTCATCTGAACCCACAGTTTTAGAAAATCTAGAGCCTTCAGAACAAAAAACCTATTAATTTGCATTATAACGCATATCTTCTTTTCAAGTTGCAGTATAAAAAAATAGAACTTTAAATTTCCTTTTTTTTTTAAATACAAATCAAATTATTTGCCAAATTTGGCCAACGACAATATCGGTATCTAAAAATGGCCACTTCATTTAAACTCGTTCTTACTACAAATGATTTTGTTAAAGTAACAGGGTATTAGTTGTTTGTACATGCGTTCTATTTTAAGTTCACGCAAAATTTGTAAAAATTGTGAAAAAATGTCAAAATTTTTATATAAGGCAATTTTTTTTTAAATAAAGGCAATTTAGAGGTTTTCCCGCTTTTTCAAGTAAAATATCCTGCTATAAAAATAATCGATTAACCGACAAAAAAAAAAAACGTTTTCTTGAATATTCGAAAATGCAAAATTTTCGAAACCGGTTCGGATTTGTATATAAAAACCCCGGTTAACCGGATTTCGTTTACGTTTTTGGACAGTCTAAATACAGTCAAATAAAATTTATAAGTTTTTTTTTTATTAAAAAAACAAAGGTAAGAACTATTATTTATTTGAAATTAACAAGAAAGCCCCGCTGATTG
Source organism: Delia radicum (assembly GCA_021234595.1). Taxonomy (NCBI): domain Eukaryota; kingdom Metazoa; phylum Arthropoda; class Insecta; order Diptera; family Anthomyiidae; genus Delia; species Delia radicum. The sequence continues at coordinate 182,159,859 of CM037854.1, forward strand.
AATGGGTATATTTTTCACCCTTAGACGTTAACAATTGCACGTCGAAGAGTTTAAATTTGGGATCAAAATAATTCAATTTCACGCTTTTTTGTTGAAACAATATACAAATTTTGTATCAAATGAAAAACAAATTGGAGTACTAAAAATATTAAAAACTTTTAATATAAAAAAGTTTCAAGCAACTTTGAAATCCTTTTTTTTACCAATTTTTTATTACTTTTGTCTCCCTGAACTTATATCAGAATTGCAACGAAATTTGTATGAATCGCCCAACAAACAATTTTCAAATATGTAGAAAATGTTACGTTTCGATATTTTAAACTATCTATATGTTGGGACCCCGAAGCAAAATCCTGGGCACTCCACTGAATACAGCGCTATATATCATTATATATCATTATATATCGTTATATCTCATGTTATATATAAGTTGATCTTTTTTATCTCAGCTAAATATGAGAACATATATAAACATTAGAGTTCGTTTTCAAATTTTTTTTTTGATTTTGATTTCTGGATATTATCACTTTTTAGAAGGTTTTTGTATCAATAAAAATAATGGCGTATTTTTTTTTTTTAATTCCAACTCCTTCCCGTGCCTATAGGCGACTCAAATCGCGGATTTTGGGTCCCTTTTCCCATACAACAAAAACGGCTAAATATATGTCAAATCTGACTTCAGTATTCGATTCTACGGGAAAACTTAGGCCCATAAGCTTTTTTTTAGTTTTTGGAATGCACCAGAATGCATAATTAGAGTGGTCCAAAAAAATAATTTTTAAAATAAAAATTTTAATTTTTTTTTTATTAATATACAATGAAAAAATACTTACATCTGAGAAAATTGGTCCACAAATTTTAATTTTGTAGTTACCAGTTCAATAGTTATTAAAGTTTAAAAATTTAATTTTTTAGTAAATACAAAATAATTTATTGGTTTATATAATAATTTATTGGATTTGAGTCGCCTATAGGCACGGGAAGGAGTTGGAATTAAAAAAAAAAAAACGCCATTATTTTTATTGATACAAAAACCTTCTAAAAAGTGATGATATCCAAAAATCTATTTTTCAAAATTATCCGAAACAAATGTGGGGTTTTCTTAGAAATAATGGGTGTCTTGAGTCAGAGGAGCATTTAACATTTTCTGATCCAGATGAGGTCAATGATTATTTTGTTAGTTGTCAGATACGTGACTTAAATGACTATAACGGAGATATGGATAGTTCTATAGTAAGAGGTTTCAGCTTCACATGTGTTGACACTGGCACATTACATCAGGCATTGCTTAAGATTAAGTCTAATGCTGTTGGCCATGATAACTTGTCGTTGAAATTTTTGAAAATTGTTTTTCCATTCATTTCCTCACACTTGCTTCATCTTGTAAATAATATTATTAATTCGTCGTGCGTTTGCGTCCTATTTCGGTTGTTCCTATTCTCTCTAAGGTAGTGGAACATATCTTGAAGGACCAAATGATTGAGTACCTAGATCTCAAATCGCTTATTCATTCATCGCAATCTGGATTTAGGCGAAGATACAGTACGACCTCTCTATTGCTTGGTTTGACTGATTCTATTAGGCAGTTTTTGGACGACCGCAAAAACGTAGTACTGCTTTCGACTGATTTATCTAAAGCCTTTGATAGGTTGATACACTCTAGATTATTATTTAAATTGTTTAATGAGTTTGAGTTTTCTTATAAGGCTTGTGAATTAATTAGGTCCTACCTCCATGGGAGGTATCAATATGTCTCTATTGGTACATCTATGTCCCGTACTCGTCGGATTACTAGTGGTGTCCCACAGGGGTCTGTTATTGGCCCACTTTTATTTATGATTTATTTGAATGACCTTTTAGAAACAGTTAATGGTGTTTCTTGTGTACCTTACGTATACGCTGATGATGTCCAGTTTGTTTGTTATTCAGATGCTGAGTTTGTTGATGTGTTAGAGATCGGGGTTAATTATGTGCTGCGTGAAGTAGTGTCTTGGGCGTCAGATAATGGGTTTCGTGTAAATCCGCTGAAGACAAAGTTAATGGGGTTTGGATTTAATACTGAGGACATAAATGTTACGATTGGTGGTATTCCAGTTGAATTTGTGAATAAAATGAAATGCTTGGGTCTTGTTTTGGACGATCAGTTAAATTTTTCACCACACGTCAATTATTTGTCTTCCCGTGTATCCTTCTTATTAAAAAGGTTATATTCGTTAAATATTTATTTACCGTGTTCGGTAAAAAGACAGGTAGCTACTGCTATCTTAATGCCACATATGTTGTACTGCGTGGAAATTTTTTCTAGTACTCCGGGGTACGTATTACATAAATATCATCTAGTTTTTAATAGGATTATTCGCTACGTTTTCAATTTAAAAAGGAGAGATCATGCATCTCAACATACATTTAGTTTTCTTGGATCGTCTTTTGAGAACTTTATTAGTATCAGGCTTATGATATTTTTTTATAAGTCCATTGTTAATGGTTACCCTGCTTATATAGTTGATAAATTTCATTTTACTCGGTCGATAAGAAATCCCCAGTTAATTCCGCCTATAAGGCATTTGGATATTTTTTCAAAATCATGTCAGGTTCGGATACCTAGAGTTTGGAATGCTTTGCCAAGGGAATTAAGAAAATTTTCTTATACATTGCCTGTATACAAGTCCAAATTATTACATTTTGCAGAACTTCAAGTTTTAGAGACTCTATAGGGGTTTTTTTACAGTTTTGCAAGTCAGAATAAAAACGTTGAAAGTTATAATACATATTTTTTATTTTTTATGCAATTTGGAACAAATTTTTTATTTTTCTTTGTCAATAATTTTTTCTCGGCATTTATTATGATTCCGTTTTTAACAATTTAAATATTTTTAGTGATCTCATATATTTATATTATATTATATCTTATTATTATTATTTATTTTATATGCTTTAATTTAGTAGAGAAGTTTTATTGTTTAGTAGCTTTAATTAGCCATATAAGGCCCTAAGGGCTCGGTTATGTAAATGAAGATTTAATAAAAAAAAAAAAAAAAAAAAAATATATATATATATCCATGTATAAATATTAGGCCGGGTCGATTTGTATGGAGGCAAAAAAATCGCTCAACGTTCAAGGAAAATCGTATTCTAGGGATCAAAATAAGAAACTTTTCTGAAGGAACCATACCTCTAAAACGAATTCTGATGTCCCGAATTTTGACCCGTATGGTCAAATTTTGAAAAACGCCAACTTTGATATTTCAGAAAGTAGGAGGAATCTCTCCAAGATTATGGGAGACGTGCTAGCAGATTAATGCATAAATCATCATTCTAGGGGTTAAAATTTAAGTTAAAAGAGGGCATTTTTAGCCGTGTTTTTTTTTTTTTAGCAAAATGTACAAATCTCGGGATAGAGATATTTCAGAAAGTAGGAGGAGTCTTTCCAAGATTAGGGTCTCTATTTCTTCTCCGGAAGAAGTAGAGTATAAATATATTCGATTGGGGTTTTCTAAATGGGTCAAAGTAGGATTTTTCAAAATTTCACCCTACCTGTCAAAAGTCGGGACATCAGAATTCGTTTTAGAGGTATGGTTCCTTCGGCAAAGTTTCTTATTTTGATCCCTAGAATACGATTTTCCTTGAACGTTGAGCGATTTTTAAATCGACCCGCCCTAATAAATATATATATATCATATATACTTCCATATATATATATATGATACAATAAAACCAAACGATTTCTATCACTTTTATATATAATAATATATTTCATCAAATATAATTCTATATAAATATATGTGTTAAAATTAAAAAAATATGGCAACACTATGCCTGAGAAGACGCGTGTGATAGTCAGCTGGTCAATTTTTTTTATTAATTTCAACTATTTACTTTGTTCATTATTTGGTTTTGCTGCAAAATTATTAAACTTTAATTGCATTTTATTTATAATTTAATCAAATTTTTTTTTTTAGAATGATTTTTTTCCGGGCTATAATGGTCAAGCAATATTTTAAAAGATGTGAATAAAACAAATTATTTCATCTCGTCACTCAACGTTTCGTTGGCTTTATTCCAACTTTCTCAAGAGTTTTTGACTTTATTAATTTCTGGCAACAAAACATAACAATATATTAATAAACCTTTTTATATTTGTACATTATTTCAAACTTACGATTTTATCCTTTACATTTGTAAAATATTAGATAAATATTAAAATAAAAACGGGACTTCACGACACAAATTTAAATAATAATCTTTAAAAAATATAATCACAATTTATAAATAAATAAAATCACAGTTTACATTAAATTATAATATCACAGAATTATCAACTTAAATGATCGCGATAGAATATTGCAGCTTCGTTTGGTCTTTGTCTTCTTTTGTATTAAGGGCGCTCGTTATTTTCTGTTGAATTCTTAAGCTTTCTAATGTGTATCTTTTATTTTCGTTCCTCTCCATATCTAATATTTTAACCTCCTTAATGTTTGCTTTGTGGTTGCTATCTTTAATATGTTGTGCTAAAGCTGTTGTCTCTTTTCCTTTTTTAATATCATTTTCATGTTCAGTCATTCTTACGCCTAATTTTCTTTTTGTTGTTCCTATGTAAACTTTGTTACACTGCTCCCTCTCGTTTCCATCGCACTTAATTTCATAAACTACATTATTCATTTTTAGTTTGTCAATCTTTGTTTTATTATGTGTAAACAGGTGCCTTAATGTAAAATTTGATTTGTGAGCAATACTGATTTTGTCATCGTTAATTATTTTCCTTAGAGTTTTACTCTCCGTTAATTTTGGGATAAATGGTACACTGTAAAAATTTGTGTCCGTTGTTTTCTCCACTTTGTTATTTTGTTTATTAGTCAGTTTATTGTTAATCAAACTGTTCGTTATGTAAGACGGGTAATTGTTTGTGGTAAGAATTTCTTTTATTTTTTTAATGTTTTCCTTTTTAAATCTATCATCACTCAAGTGTAAGGCTTTAGTTATTAAATTATTTGCGGTGTTGATTTTCATTTTATTTGGTTGAGTAGAATGAAAGTTGATAATTCGTCCTGATGCTGTTGGCTTTGTGTGCCAATTTGTGATTAGCTTTCCATTGTCGTTTATTATTTTCATATCTAAATAAGGTAATTCCATTTTTTGTTCTCGTTCTATTGTAAATTTTATTTTGTTATGATATGTGTTCAAAGTGTTCATTATAATTTCCTCGTCTTTCTTTTTAATAACTGCAAAAAGATCATCTACGTATTTTGATAAAAGTTTTATTTCAACGTTGTGTGTTTTGAGCTTTTCAATTACATTATCTAATAATGTATCCAGAACTATGTCCGCAATAGTTGGGGATAAAGGATTCCCCATAGGCATACCGTAAGTTTGGTGGTAAAATTTACCATCATAAGTAAAGTAGTTGTTATCTACTAGGCAGAATTGTAGAAGTTTAAGAAACTGTGGCCTAGAAACTGTTGTGCAGTTCTTGAGAGTTTCCCATTTGTCTAAAATGTTTCTTATTGCTAATTGTATAGGTATATTAGTAAATAATGATACCACGTCAAAAGATACTGTTATTTCGTCTTTCTCTAAAGTTATTTTAGATTTTGTTTTTATGACCAATTTTGATAATAATTTAGAATGATTTGAATTTTGTTGAAATTTGATTTATTGGCATATTTCTACAACATATTTTTGTGCTCTGTACGTGTTGCTGCTGGTTGATTGAGTTGCTGCTTTGTGGCGCTTACATTTGCGTATTGTTGTTTTAATTTTTATTTGCTGAATAACAACTGTGTCGCCATTTTATGTTACAACAGAATTTGTGTAAATTACTTTATTTATTTTATACATAAGTAACCTCTCATAATTTGTTTCGATGGATGGTGGAAAGAGAGATCAATGTGGTACTTGCCAAGCTAAGTTAAATAAGTCTCAACTTAGTGTACAATGCAAGGTCTGTCTTTTGTGGTCTCATGCATCCTGTGTGGGGCTTGGTGATGATGAAGTTGCAGCTCTAATAAACTTTAAAACCTTATCATTTGTTTGTAAATCTTGTGAAGCTAATCTACACAATGTTGAGACTAACTCGATTGAGCGTTCATTAAGTGACGAACTAACTGACCTCAACAGAAAGTGTGATACGTTCATGCGCAGGGCTGATGAGGAGCGTATGGCAATTAAGCAAACCTTTACTGATGTAGTCTCTGATCTAAAGAAGGAGATGTATTCATGCATAAGGGAACTAAAAAATGATATTGTGGATTGTAGCAAGCTTATTAGACAAGTTGATACTTACACTTCTGTAAAAATTGCAATGCTGGAAACAGAAAACAATGTGCTATACAAAAAATTTAATCGTGCTGATGTGGTTGTGAATGGCTTGCCTAGTGGTCTAAAGAGTCTAACAGACGCAGTTATTGAACTAGGTTCATTTTATAAAGTAACTTCAACTCTTCAAGATATTAATCACGCCTGCTATATTAATAACCAGAGGGCTGTACTTATCAAATTCAATAGTGTTTCTCTTCGAGATAGTATTATGCGAGAATATTTTAATACCATAAAAACAAATCCATTAAAACTTCATCATGTTGTTCGTGATTCTTCTACTGATCTGATCGATAAGCGCATTTTTTTGAACGACCATTATTCTCCTGCTGCTGGAAAGTTGAATGGGTTATGTAGAAAGCTGCTAAAGGATAGAATCATCAGAAAATTTAAACTTATAAATGCTGATAAGCCAAAAATTTATCTTAACGTTTTCTGACGGCAGAGAGGTTCAATACGATTTGGCGGAATGTACTAATTTGCTAAACACTGGAGTTACTGATGCTGCTCGTTAAGTCTTTTTTTATTATTACTTTTGTTTTTGTTTTAGATTTATTATCTTTTATAGTTTTTTTTTTATAGTTTTGCCTTGAGGCCTATGGCGATGGATTGCTAGTAATTACGGTTTTTTGCGTTTTTTGTAATCTTCGTTTCTCATTAATTTCTTTGAACTGTTTTTCTGCTCTCTATCGTTATATCTGGGTCTCATGGTCTACATCTCGTTTAAATTACTTATAATTTTTTTTTATGAATTTTTCTTTTGATCTCTTTTTTTATAATTTTTGTAGTTTATACAGACCTTTTTTTTTTTTTTTTTGCCTGATAAGCTGTAAATGTATTATTAATACAATTCTTGATCTCAAATATTGCTTTTGACTGGCTGATAATTATGAATTAGACTTCATGTTTTTAATTAATTGTTATATATTTTTTAAAATTTTTGTTGATCACTCTTTCAACTTTTCTTGGTTCCCCACTGTAATAGGCTTTTACTTCGATGTCTCGTAATAAAAACATTGGCATATTAATTGGTGACAGTTCGTACATAAAAAATGTCTTACAACCACATTTAAATCAATTTAAAGTGGCTCACGTGAACTGCCGTAGTTTAAATCCTAAGATTGATGAAATTAGATATATTTTCAGGCATAATATTTTCGACGTAATCGCTTTATCAGAAACATGGTTAAATAAACATGTCTCAGATCGTTCAGTTGCAATTCCTGGCTATAGAATTATACGTAATGACCGTTTTTCTGGCGATGAGGATCATCTTATTAGAAGTGTTGGTTTATGTCTCTACATTTCTGACAAAATTAAATTTAAATTGGTTTATAAGGTAACTGATTATAGTGATTGTGAGTCTCTTTTCATTGAACTGTCTTTTGGTAACAATAAACTACTACTTGGTGTGGTTTACTTGCCTGGCGGTAATGTGATAAGTTTTGAGCAGTATCATTGTGATCTTTTTTTAGGATACACCAATATTATAGTGGTTGGTGATTTTAATTGTAATCTTTTCGATATATCTAGATCTGATTTATTTCGAACGGTTTGTATGAGATGTAGTTTATCGGTAATACATAATTCTAAACCTACTCATTATGATGTGAGTTGGGATTCCATTTCATTGATTGATTTTTTTTTTGCTTAGTAATGCTGAGATGATTGGCTTCTCTGACCAAGTACATTGTCCAGCTGTCTCTGACCATGCTTTAATTTTTGCGGCCTTTACTTTTAATGTTGAGAGTTTGCAGGAATTTATAGAATTTCGTGATTATAATAACATAGATTGGGATGGACTACTTTTTTTCTTGGATAAATTTGATTCCTCCGATTTTTTTAATACTGGCGATGTTGAAAATAAATGTTTGATTCTATGTTCTTTGCTCGATGATTTATATTCGTATGTTCCTTTGGTAAGAAGGAGGATACGGTACAATGATAACTCTTGGATGGAATCAAGGGACATTCTTTACGCGAGATCTCTTAGAGATCTCGCTTTTTCAGCATTCAGATTCAAAAGGTCTTCAGTTACTTGGAGCGTATATTGCAGGCTTCGTAACAAGGCTAAAAGCGTTATTCGGAGAGAGAAAAGGAAAAATTTCTCTAAACTTTTCAAGGGTTTGGATTCTGCTGGGCTATGGAGGGTTCTAAAGGGCTCTGGTTGTGTTGGTAACGTTTTAGTGGTTTGGGAGGGTGATGTTGAAGGTTTAAATAATTTCTTTGGTGGTAATGCTATTTCCGATTATAATGGTAGCTTTGATTTTGAATATGCGGATTTGGAAAATTCTTTCTCCTTCCAATGCGTTAGTGAGTTAGAGTTACTCGAAGCTCTTAATAGAGTTAAGTCTAAATCGGTTGGAGTAGATGGCATCTCAATTAAATTCATTAAAACAGTTTTTCCTTATATTTCCAATTTTATTCTTGATCTTGTAAATACTATTTTTACAACTTCAATGTTTCCCTCTGCCTGGAAAACTGCACGCGTTGTGCCTATTCCCAAAACTAAAGTTGTCCATGGGTTTGAAGATTTCAGGCCTATCTCCATACTACCTGCATTGTCTAAAGTAATGGAACATCTTCTTAAAAATCAAATTCTTCGTTCAACCTCGATGCGAATTTATGAATCGCAGTATGCTTTTCGTCAGGACCATAACACCACGTCGTTGCTTTTAAAACTAACGGATTCTGTCAGGGAAAATGTAAATTATGGTAAATTAAGTGTTCTAGTTTCCCTAGACTTTTCTAAGGCTTTTAATACTATTAACCACGTTAGAATGATTTCGAAACTTAAAAATGAATTTAGCTTTTCTGCTTCTGCATGTAAGATGATAATGTCTTATTTAAGAGGCAGGTCGCAATTTGTCAATGCTAATGGTATGATGTCTAGCGTACTTTCCCTTCATTCTGGTGTTAACCAGGGTTCTGTCCTGGGGCCCCTTTTATTTATTCTTTATATTAATGATTTACCTGAAGTGGTAAACTCCCGATTCTGTACAACGTTTATATTTGCTGATGATGTTTTTCTACTTTTTGATGGTAATCGTAGGTTTTCTGAGCTACTGGAAAGTAGCATTAATGATTCGCTTGATTTAGTTTCACTATGAACTTTAATAACTTTTTATCTATGAATCCGTCTAAGTCTAAAGCTATTGCATTTGGACTTACAAATCGCTTTACTAGTGATTTCAATATTTTTTTGGGCAACCAGGAAATTGAGTTTGTGAATCAACTTAAATGTTTAGGTGTTCTGCTTGATGATAGTCTTTCATTTTTATCTCACATTAACTCGATGTGCGGTCGTGTGTGGGGTGCTTTACGCAGGATGTATTCGTCCAACTTATACTTACCTTTCAGCGTTAAACGTAAATTAGCGCATGCTCTATTGATGTCAAGGGTTCTTTATGGTATTGAAGTGGTTTCTGGTACAATTGGAGCTAACTTAACTAGACTTAAGCGGTTAGTTAACACAATCGTACGATTTGTTTATAATGTACGTCGTTATGATCATATTTCTGGTCTAGTGAGTAGTTTTCTAGGCTGTTCTTTTGACAAATTTGTTAAATATCGTTCACTCCTTCTTTTTCATAAAGTTATAAGAACTGGTAAGCAACTACCATTGAATGAAAGTTTCATTTTTACACGATCAACCAGAAACCCACAGTTAGTCATTCCTAGGATTAGGAAATCTATGTTTGAAAGATCATTTGTAGTTAGGATTGCTCGATGTTGGAATTACTTGCCATATGAATTGCGTATTTTTTGATTTTTTTTTTTTATAATAAATATTAAATATTTATGTTGCTATAATATTGCTTTGTGTATATATTACGGCTGGGGAGCCAATATGTTAAGTTGTTGAGTATAAGACTGTTAATTTTTAATATTTTTATATTTGTTATATTTTATTTTTGTAAGATTTTAAGATTCTTTCTCAGGAGTATTGCTATGTAATACAGTTTTTGGCTTAGAAGGCTTTGTATTATTGATGAATTAATAAATAAATAAATAATATATCACTTTTATATATAAACATATATGGTAAAAATTAACAACAAAAAATCTATCACTTTTATATAAAATAATCAGAAAAGAAAAAAAAAGCAAAATTCAATGTATTTAAACCAAAAAAAAAAAATATATTTAAAAAAGTGAAACACTTAGAAAATCTACACTTGAAAACAAAAGTTTAAAGTTATTAGAATAAATAATATTCCATGAGTATAAAATAAACTTGTCAGTCCGAAAACCTTGCAAAAGCAATGAAAAGCCCAAAAATATTAAGGAAAAACAGTTTTATTGCTCAAAATCGGAAAATCCAAATGAAGCAAAAAACATAAAAAAGTTTAAAAGCTAATTAGTTTAAAAGCTAAAACGCAAACTGCCGTAACTAACAAAAAATTCAATATTGCTTTTTTGATTGATTCTGATGTATTGTATTAAAATTACATGCCATAGCAATTTAGACTCCTTCGATCAAAACTAGTTATTTTATTAACAAAAAACAAAAATCCCATAATTCAGAAGCGTTTATATGTTAAACGCAAAAAGCCCCAACTAACGCTTGTAAACACAACATTGTCTACACAAAAGATACATTTGGCAGTTAAGGCAGGCGCGGTTTCATTTCTACAATAAATGGAAATGGTGCACAGTGGGATAAATCAAATCAAAAATTTGGAACATGCATAAAAGACATAAAATGGAGTTTAAGTTTTGATTTTGAACCTTCCAGACCCTTTGGGGGCGGCAAAATGGCTGCCCAAAGTTGGGTACTTTTTTCATAAAAAATTTTGAGTGTTTGCCATTTTTTTGTTTCTCATCCGATTTTAAAAAAATTAACATATTAGTAATCTTCTTGTAAAGATGAACAAAAAACATGCTTACATGTGTGAGTTTGATTGAATAAAAAAAAATTAGTTCAATATCTTGTTTCAGTCAAAAATTACATTAGTTTAAAGTAGAAATTAAAAAAAAAGTAAATTTTGGCGATATTTTCCCCAAAAAGCACCAAACTTCTTATCGCTCCAGACAAATATTTTTCTTCTGAACATATAAAGTATGTATACTTTTCTGGAAGGTCTTTTTATATAAATGCGCTTCCAAAGTTGCCATATTTTTAAGGTAAATATCAACTTTAACTTACAGTTTAAATTTGTGCACGCCTCCAATTGGGTAGTGGAAACCGGTTTTAGATACTCCAACAGATACCTAATGTAGTGTGTAAGTCATTTCCAATCGCCGCTTTAAATGACGACATGGCAGCAGAAAACGAAAAAAATCCCATTTTTGGATTTTTTTTTTATTTGTAGGAATTGTGGGATTGTTTTCAAAAAATCATAATTTCTGAAATTTGTTTCGATTTGTTGACCTTAAAGTCTAGTTAAATACAAAAAATCATTGGATTATGTCTATTAATAAATATTTTATTGAATAGTGAAAATTTTCATTTAAGCAAAAACTGAAATTTTTACCTTCATATTTGGATTACTCAAGTTTTTGTTTTACCAAGATGGCTAAATTCAACCTTTTTTAAAAAAATCGCAATCTACAGGTAATTTTCTTTTCAACGATACCAAACACTGGTATGTTATGTTCATAACTTCTAAACAGAAAATCTTCAAATGTTAGCCCTTATTCATATATTTCTTCTAATGTGTCCTCGTATTCACATCTTACATAATTGGGTCAGGTAAAAAGGGTTTTATGATGTTCTTCATTAATGAAAAAAAAAGACAAACAAATTAGGTTGTTTCTTTATTTAATACAAAATAATCGGACACATCATTATTTATATCTAACAGATAAAGCAAATCTTTTAATTCTTCATTATTTACAGATGTCCAATGTGTTATAAGAAATCCATCGTTTTCTTATTGACGACAGGACGGGATCGGAAGACAGTAATAGGTTATTGAAAATATCTTCGTTCTGTGATTGCCTTGAACATTTTCTGGAACTGAACAATTGGGCATGTTTGAAATCTCGATTCCTTGCTTCCTGAGCTTCTTCTGTTAGTTCACCTAGAGGAAGAATGTTTGATTCAATGATGATTTTTCCATGGCACAATATCTTATGAACTGTTGGTGTCATTTCTTTCCAGGGATATAATGATAATAGAAGTTTTGTTATTTCGTCGGTATATACTCCAAATTTTGAGGAATTTAGTTTATGTTTACTATTAATTGCCATTAACATGATGTTGATCTTTCGAAGCAACTCTTTGTCAATTCCTGTTATTATTAAAGTAATTTCAAAATCTCTAAAAAACCTTCTTGCTGTATTGCCATCGTTTGTACTTCCGCAACTAGCAAGTGGTTTATCTATGTTTAAGCCTGTCTGCCTCTAAAGTCTTCTTGTATCCTCCTTTTTTCATCTGCCCTCATTTTTGACATTTCTTCGTTGTTTCTTACTGATTTTGTTTCATTTCCTGCTATGCTTTTATACTTTAAATCATATGCTATGTGTAAGAAGTGTTCCATGAACCGAATGCGGGCATGTAAGGGGGATATGCCAAAACCCAATACTTTTTTATTAATAGTCCTTTCTTTGGAAACATTTGAAAACTGTGATTTCTTTTCATTGCATATAGTGCATTGCCAAGTTGAGAGCGTGTCTGTTATGGCATTGCAAACCTTTCCATCGATCATTGTAAGGCTCAAATCAAAAGATATATTAAACTTGTAATCACCAATCTCAATACAAATTGGCTCCAAAGTACATTTTTCTCCTATATAATCCACCAAATTATTAGTAGTAGAGTTTGACTCTTTTATATACTCGAAACCAATGGGTCTGCAAAAAGCTTTGGATCCAGGTGCTGAATTGATCCATACATCATCGAAAGCATTACTTGTTGAAGGCTCAGTAGTAGAATATGAACGAATTCTTAATGGAACTAACGATGACATGAATACGCTCTTATATTCTGATTTGTTCTGGCCTTCGGAAGCATGTTTGTATTCAGGAAGGGCTGATAAGCCATCACATCCCCACTTGCACATTAGTACAACATCGCAATTATTGACTCTTTCCAGCTGATCTCTAGAAAAGTCAGAAAAAATCCTAAATGCTGTGTTTTCGAGCAGACTAGACAATTCATTGCAAGCTTCATGTTCATTAACAGCAATAGGTTTTGGTAAGATACTATCCTTCTTACCCTTTATTGCGTTATATGAGGGCAGACTTTTGTGTCCTTTATCAATCAAAGCCTTTCTCAAAATAAGATATTTATTTTTGCTTAGCCCTAATTCCAACATAAGAGCAATGGCTTCTTCTGTAAAATCTGTATCCGATGAAGGGGTGGGGATGCTTTTAACAATCCTTTTAAGCCGTTGCAGTTGGAAGAACATCTGCGATTTGCAACGCCTCGATTTTCTTTTTTTAACATTTCCTTAAACGTGTCAGAAACTTCTGTATTTGAATGCGTAGAAAGAGTAATCGATGTTCTTTTTTTTTAGATTTTGCACACAAATCATTATAAGGCTTACAGGGTGCACCAACAGCAGAAAAATTTATCTCCAGGCTATCATTCATCCACTTATAATATTTTGTTTTATATTTCAGAATAGAGCCGGAAACGGACTGCATTTTTTTATCAAATAATTTAATAAAATTGTCAATTTTAGATATTTCTGCAGTGCCCAATTTAGTGTAATGTGAAGATTCAATTGATGCAACTACAACGTTAACCTTTTCAAATCTCTGTAGTTTTGAGTTGTCCCACAAAGTTAAGCACAATGCTTCATGATTTACTATTGTTACCATGATTGACGAGTTTTTTATTAACTTAAAACTAAACCTATTCATATTTATATACAAATATTAGGTACAAATATTAGCTATCATAACCCAGGTAACTGGGTCTTCAAATACTAAGGCCCATAAAATATAAAAAGAGAGGGTATATTTAAAATAGCAATCATAAAACACGTATCTTTGGGTGGGCCCACAAAACCTTTAAAATCATTAATGAAGAACTTCATAAAACCCCTTTTACCTGTCCCAATTATGTAAGATGTGAATACGAGGACACATTAGAAGAAATATATGAATAAGGGCTAACATTTGAAGATTTTCTGTTTAGAAGTTATGAACATAACATACCAGTGTTTGGTATCGTTGAAAAGAAAATTACCTGTAGATTGCGATTTTTTTAAAAAAGGTTGAATTTAGCCATCTTGGTAAAACAAAAACTTGGGTAATCCAAATATGAAGGTAAAAATTTCAGTTTTTGCTTAAATGAAAATTTTCACTATTCAATAAAATATTTATTAATAGACATAATCCAATGATTTTTTGGATTTAACTAGACTTTAAGGTCAACAAATCAAAACAAATTTCAGAAATTATGATTTTCTGAAAACAATCCCACAATTCCTACAAACAAAAAAAAAATTCCAAAAATGGAATTTTTTTCGTTTTTTGCTGCCATGTCGTCATTTAAAGCGGGGATTGGAAATGACTTACACACTACATTAGGTATCTGTTGGAGTATCTAAAACCGGTTTTCACTACCCAATTGGAGGCGTGCACAAATTTTAACTGTGAGTTAAAGTTGATATTTACCTCAAAAATATGGCAACTTTGGAAGCGGATGGGGGGAAAAGTATTTACAAATCAAAATTTTTTTACCACAACTCGCATTTATATAAAAAGACCTTCCAGAAAAGTATACATACTTTATATGTTCAGAAGAAAAATATTTGTCTGGAGCGATAAGAAGTTTGGTGCTTTTTGGGGAAAATATAGCCAAAATTTACTTTTTTTTTTAATTTCTACTTTAAACTAATGTAATTTTTGACTGAAACAAGATATTGAACTAATTTTTTTTTATTATTGGCTAAATAACCGTTATTTTTAAACGAAAATTGGTCCCAATTTTCTCCCGATATTCGAAAAACTTTGGACCTGAGTCGGACAAAATTTGGAATTTCACATTTTCATATCAGAATATCTCGGAAACTATTGGAGGTAAGCATGTAAGCATGTTTTTTGTTCATCTTTACAAGAAGATTACTAATATGTTTTTGAAAATCGGATGAGAAACAAAAAAATGGCAAACACTCAAAATTTTTTATGAAAAAAGTACCCAACTTTGGGCAGCCATTTTGCCGCCCCCAAAGGGTCTGGAAGGTTCAAAATCAAAACTTAATATCCATTTTATGGCTTTTATGCATGTTCCAAATTTCATTGCAATCGGACCACAAGTTAACAAATGGCCGAATTATTTCCACAAATTTTGTGATTTATCCCACTGTGTAGTGTTGGATTCGTTTCAAGGTAGTGTGCTTTCTACATAAAAACATCAACAAGCGCTTGTTAAGGAATTTACAAACATAAACATGCCCAGTGGTAAAGACGTCGGCAATCTATAGACATGCAAAAATTCCCCAGTTGTAAATGAATATAAAATAAGGTAAGTTTTATAATAAAAAAATTAATATGTGTACATAATTAAATATTGTTTTTTCTTTTATTTCAGTCCTTTAATATTTTTTACATGACCTTAATAAATAAATAACGAAACAAACAATAATTCATACAGCATACACACTAGGGTGGTCTTTCGTTGTATGGGCGAAAAATAAAAACGAGATTTTGAATGTACCCCCCTCTTAAAATATTTGTTTGGGTACAAAAATTCACCATGCAAAAAATTAGAGTTCTAGCATAACGGGAAGATGTCCCGCATCGCCCTTGAAAATCGGGCCCCTAGAAAAATGGCATAATTTAAAAAAAATTACAAATTTTTTTTCTTCAAAATTTAAAAAATATAAAATAATTTTTGTGTTGGGTTTAATCATAACTACTCAGATAAAAAATATTACTTTCCCAGAAAATCGCTAACTTACCCTAACTTTGTGTCAAAAAAAATAATAAATATTTTGGGGGTACCTCAAAGTGACTTTTTTGCATTTTTGAAAATTTTATTCAACAAAAATCAAAAACCTAGTCTTTGCTGTCAAGTATTTCATTAAGCACATTTAAAGTATTAAATAAGCCAGGTATTACGGATATCCGCTGGCAAATTTTTTTTTAGGGCATTTTGATTCTCGGGGATTTCAAGGTTTTTTTTTATTTTTATACATTTTTACTTTAAAACAAGGTTTTAATAATATTTCATCAATATTTTTGTATATGCCTTTTTATATGATTGTAATAACTTTATTTTAAAATACTATATTTTCTGGTGATAGTTAACCCATGTTAACCTGGGGTCAAATATGACCCACGTAAGAAAAATGCAGCTTTGTGGCAAAATTTATAAATAAAATAAAAAAAGGAATAATTCAATTTATATTTATTCTAAAAAAATTTCGTTAACCGTTTCTAGTCTTCGAGTAGGTCAATTAAGTAAAAATTAGAACTTAAAACTTTTCCATAATAATAATTTTGAGGGAAAAAAATTTACACTATTAAATTAAAAATACGTTTTTCGAAAATACTCCTGAATATGTACATAAAAATCAATTTTAATATGAATACAAGTATCTGAATTTATACTAAATAATTGATTTTAATTAATTTTAAAATGTAAATAAATTACAATTGGAAACATAAACAAAAATTTATTTTGTCATCTTTGTGATTTTTGACTCTTTAAAATACGAGGGTCAATTGTGACCCCAGGAAAACACAGGTTAACTATGAACACAAAAAATTATACTTTATAATAAAGTTATTACAATTATATAAAATAGCATACACAATAATAATGATGAAATATTACAAAAATCTTGTTAAAAAAAAAGTCTATACAAATTTAAAAAAACGTTGAAATCCGCTAGAATCAAAATGCTCTAACAAAAATTTTTGCCAACGGATATCCGTAATACCTGGCTTATTTAATACTTGAAATGTGCTTAATGAAATACTTGACAGCAAACACTAGGTTTTTGATTTTTGTTGAATAAAATTTTCAAAAATGCAAAAAAGTCACTTTGAGGTACCCCCAAAATATTTATTAATTTTTTTGACACAAAGTTAGGGTAAGTTAGCGATTTTCTGGGAAAGTAATATTTTTTATCTGAGTAGTTGTGATTATTTTTGTTGTGATATTTTTTATTTTTTTAATTTTGAAGAAAAAAAATTTGTATTTTTTTTTTTAAATTATGCCCATTTTTTCAAGGGGCCCGATTTTCAAGGGCGATGCGGGACATCTTCCCGTTATGCTAGAACTCTAATTTTTTGCATGGTGAATTTTTGTACCCAAACAAATATTTTAAGAGGGGGGCAGCCCCAAAAATCGCAAGTTGAAAAATAAGGACGACCCTAATACACACACTAAGAAAAAAAGTCTTTAATGGTTACGGGAAATTTTTAACTACGCATGTCTGTTGTAGTACAATGAAATTAATAGACAAAATTAGTAGCCGCAACTAAATTTTGGTGAAATTGTTCTAAAATACAATTTAAAACTGTTTTGCAAACATCAGCAAAAAAAAAAAAAAAAAAATGACTAAATTCTAATAAAATTAGTGCAATGGAATTAGTAATACAAATTAGTAACCGCTACTAATTTTAAGTAAAATTGTTGTAAACTCAAATTCAAAACCAATTTGTCTAAAATCAGCAAAAAATATTACAAAATTTTATTAATATTAGTACAATGAAATTAGTAGGAAAAATTAGTAAGCGCTACTAAATTTTAGTAAAATTTTTGTAACTATCACTTTTAACAATTATTGACTTATTAAACACAAATTATAAATATTCTTCATTTAATTTTATTCTCGGATAAATTACACAATTACAAAATACTATATCAATACTCGTTTTTATATTTCACTTTATATTTTATTTTTATTGATAATTTGTGTCCGTCTGTGAATGTTGTATATGTTATTGCTTGTTTCGTTTTTCTTCATTGATGTCATGTAGATTTGTATGGAAATATATAAGGACTGCAAGGAAATATTTAATACTCACTCACATTAATAAATATATTTGTTATTATAAAACTTACCTAATTATTGTATTATATTAATAAGATTTGAAACAGCATTTTTTATGTTCGCTTCTATCTTCGCTGACTTCTAATTTGCTACTGTACCAACAAGCATAAATAAACATGTTTTTTTCTAGAGATTATTTAACAAGAGCTTGTTGATTTGGTTTTTGTGTAGAAAAAATATGTACATGAAGCAAAAACCCACCACCATTACCCAGCCAGAAATTAACAAACATAGAAGTATTCTGAAAGCACTACGTATGGTAGTTGAAACGTTAGCAAAGCAACATGTTTTTAATGATTATAGTGTTCTCAGGGCACTCAAATGATAACCCAGATTTACGATCTCATGTTGGTATTTTAGAGTATTCTTAAAACGTTACAAAAACCAAACATAAAGTAGTTGTAAAGCGCTACGTCTTTTGTTTTTAAAACGCTTCCAAAACATTTGAAAACCCAAAAGTATAATGATTTTAAAGTGCATTTAATGCAAAAATTGACTGCTTTCATAGAATTTTAAATACAAAATGTGGAATAATTTTCCAGTACTCCAAATACCGAAAAGAAAGTAATTTCCCAGTGCTAAAAACACATTAATTATTTTTTTATATTTTATTATTAATTAAATTTTTTTTAAATAATAAAGTAAAAAAGTTATTACATTAAAACGTAATTGACAACAAATTGGCAACACTAAGAACACATTATGTTAAAAGTATTTAAGAAAATTTGTGGAACTTATGACACATTTTTATGGTCCAAGCTCGGTGACAAATGAATATCCATAATCTTATACATATATCAGATGATGTAAATAATATGGGGACACCTATATCACAGTTTTCAGCATTTGATTTTGAAAATAGCCTAGGTTTTATAAAATCCATTGTAAAATCGCCGACCAACCCCATTTCCCAAATACAAAGAAAATTGCATATTTTTAATACCATTTCCCCAAATAATATTCCATTAGTATATCCCCTCAATAAGAGCAACAAATACTCTCTTGGGGAACCTTTACACACTTCTGACTCAAGAGTTGTTTTTTCTTTTGTAAATATTTATGGATTTCGACAACTACAACTAATTTATGTTTGGTTTTTGTAACGTTTTAAGAATACTCTAAAATACCAACATGAGACCGTAAATCTGGGTTATCATTTGAGTGCCCGGAGAACACTATAATCATTAAAAACATGTTGCTTTGGTAACGTTTCAACTACCATACGTAGTGCTTTCAGAATACTTCTATGTTTGTTAATTTCTGGCTGGGAATGTATGTTTACTACACAATGGAAATATTATGGTAGTAAAAGAAATTTTTAGTACAAGATATTCTAAATACAAATGTAGTGATATATATATAAAAGGCAACTGTTTTAAGGAAACTAAAAATTTTTTTGACTACCCAATCTCATCAAAGGAAATAGGAATATATAATGTGAAAAGTTTAGATGAAAACAACATTGACATTGGTATACATATGGTGGAAGTTAAATGAATTCTTACAAAATTTTATAATGATTCAATTGCTATTACTCTTTTACATAAATAAATTTAATACAACATTTAAAAAAAGTAAAAAATGTTCTTTATTACTAAAATACATACAAACATATCAGTGGCTTTTTGACAAAAGTGCTTGTTTTTAAAACACACATTTAAATACGCTTTAATGTTGCATAGAAGTATTTCTATAAAAACTTTCCATTTTTTCAATTACTGCAGTAAAACTGCGGCAAGTTACGAGTGAAAATAAGTGCTTTAAAAATGTTGAAATAAGTTGATTTGAAAAACGTCTGGTATCTTATAGTATAATAGCAGAAATATGCGGACTAGACTAAAATACACTCACAAAAGTTTTACAGTAGAATCTACTGAAAAAGACTGTAATTTCAGTTTAAAAGGCGACAAAGGTAATTACAGTTAAAACAACTAAAAATGTAGTTGTTAAAAAACATCTAACAAATGTGGTAAAAACAACTACCAATGTCGTAAAAACAAATGACAATTTTTTAATACAAACATTTTGAAACAACTGTAAAAATTAGTAAAAACTACTGTTTTTGAAGGTTATTTTTTTTTTTGTATTTTAAAAAAAATTTGAATTTTTTTTTCTTCATTCAATTACAACAAAATTTAGTATTTCCAGCATCTTACTTAAAGTCTAAAGTCAACATTCCAAAGCAACTGTTAAAAATTTTAGTAGTTTTCGTTAGTTGTTTTTGAAAACAACTGTCAAAATAGTTGTTTTGCATTATTTCATACAAAAACAACTGTAATTACAGTTAAAAACAACTACTACTGATTACTACACAAACAACTGTCATGTAGTAACTGTAAAACTTTTTTGAGTGTATCCACATTTAAAAGTTTTATTGACTACACTATTTTATCAAAATTCCACAGATATCATTTTTATTTCAATAAACATCAGTAAAGTTTGTTTAAAAAGTGCTATTAAAGTAATTTAAATATGTTTTTTTTCTAACGTTCTCAGAACGTTTTGGATTTGGTATATTGTATGCTTTGATAGTACTTAGTTTTTTGAACCATCATGAATTTCTGGCTGGGTAGTTACAGAAATGCACGAACACATGTACTTGCGACCTTGCAACGCTGACGCTGTCATTTGTAAACTATGACATAAAAGAAGAAGAAGTACATACGACCTGGTTTTTTAAAACGTAGGTAGTGTTACCATATAGCCAGTTTTCACTGTTTTTTCCCCCAGTTTTTTGGGATGCTTATTAGTTTGCAGTTTTCTCATGAAAAAACAATTTTTTTATAAATTGTATAGGTTTTAAAATTTTTAATGTTCAATCAGCATGTTTGTTCCATTTGCTATTTACATTTCACAAAACTAACAAAACTTTCCTATTGTGGAAAAAAAAATTTAATACCAATTTATTTAAAATCTTTTCTAAGTGCTCTTTATTCCTTGATTGCCATAAGAAATTATATAATAATGACAATGAAGATAACCAGCGTTATATTGAAATGTGTGCAAATATTGGAAAACACATGTTTCGATCAATAATTTTTTGAAAATATATAAAATGTTTAACACAGAAATAGTCTTGTACTTTTTTTTATCAAAATATGAATATAGAAAAGTACTCTTTTATATAGTTTTGAATATTTCAAAAAGAGTCTGAAAAAAGGCCACAATCGATTTTTACAAATAAATATTTGGCAACGCTGCAAAATAATTGTTTACTATGTTCAAATTCACGATTATCTTAAATTATGTTATGGAGTTTAAACCACTTAATTATCTCTCTCTCCAGCAAACAATACAAATGGAACAGTGGTATGATACACAGACAGTTTTTTTAGTATAGAGTATATAATTTTTGTCAAATTTTCTCCAACTTTTGAATTTTTGCAAAAACATGGTTTCTATCAAAAAACTGTTTTTGTTAACAGTTTTTTTCTAAAAAAAATAATCTGATATAATTCAACGATAAATGAGAATCGATAAAGGAAAATGGAAAATAAAATTTTAATAAAATCGTGCTTACAAACAAAAAATTAAAGTTCAAACAAAGAAAAAAATTAATTATTTATCAATAATTTAATTATTGGCAACCCGCATTGCAATATAAACGCATTGAAAAATTCGCTCCGTGTTTTTTGATAATAACTTTTGATAATAATCATAATAAAATCCTGTAAAAAAACTCTAATTCGCATATAAAAAATAAATAAAAGAAAGTGTTTTTTAAACAATTGTTTTTCTTAAAAAATATATTCCTTCTTTACTTACATAAAATCAACAACAATAAAAAAACTAAATAGTCAAGTTCTAAACATATTACAACAATAATAAATCTGCTAAGCAAAAAAAAAAAAATCATTTAACTCAACCGAATAAAACATAAAAAGAAATAGACAAAAACAACAACAACAAACAATTCAAATATAAGTGCCGCACGGTCGTTATTACAATAACATTAATAAAGAGTTGCCAGATATACTTTAAAAATAATTCCCATTTAATATACAAAAATTTCCAAAAATGTTTTGTTCTATATTAAGCTGCAAAAATAGTGATGCAAATGCAACAATGATCGACTGCTGGATATGTGAAAACTTGTTTCATATAAAATGCGTTGACATTCCTAGCCGTGTTGCTGACGTTCTTGCCGGTAATAGAGGTTTACGTTGGTGCTGTGCTGACTGCAAACAAATTGATAATGATTTTTATAAATTTATAAAATCGAATCGCAACAAGTTTAATGAAATAAAAAAGGAGTTTTCTGTTATTTCAAATAAACTTGTTGAACACGAAGACATTTTTAATAATTTTAAATCATTGGATTGTAAGTCACCCTCTGAATCGCCAAAGCGTAAGAGGGCATCTAAACGAATCGCTGCTAAAACTAATGAAACGCCAATACAACCAGCATCGAACAAACAAACTGCATCTAACAACCAAACCGCTAAACCTGATGATACTTCAACAATACAACCAGCATCGAACAATCAAACTGAATTTAAAAATCAAGTTGAAAGTCATATTATAAATTTAAACCAGTCTGTGTTATCCAATGAAATGGAAACTGATTTAAACTCTGCTTCAACATCTGTTCAGCACCAAAATACTTCCCAACAATGTAACATAGCCGAACAAAGTACACAACTAAAAATCATTCCTCCAAAAAAATTCATATTTATTTCTCGATTTGCATACGATACGTCTGAAGACCAGATCAATAGTTTTATTACCAATAAACTGAAATGTGATGTAACAATTTTAGTTAAAAAATTTACGTATTCTCAACCTAGAGACATAACATCATTCAAAATAACTGTTCCCGCTGATCTCTTTGAACAAATTTTGGATTCTAACTTCTGGCCCGATAACGCATTAGTTCGTAAGTATGAACTTAAAGAAAATCATCGTAGAACTAGAAATAATATTGTTCAATTACCGCCAAATAATCCGACAAATTCAAAAAACTAAGTAAATTACCCGATAACCAACTGTATATCATATATCAAAATGTTCGAGGTTTAAACAACGACAACGTGTTTAACATGGAAATACTATGTAATAAATATCAAATCTATAGGCGCAACAGATCTGCTTTAAGTATTGAAGATGATGCTGGAGTTTCTACTGAAGGTACTGTTCGTAAGGGTGGTGGTGTACTAATTGCAGTATCCAATCGTTTTCATTCAGAACTATTATTGTCGGATTCTACCCCATATTTGGAGTTTATTAGTGTATTAATAAAACTAAAAAATAAAAATGTTTTTATAACATGCTCATACATTCCACCCAAATCTATACAATCTGTCTATGATGATCACTTACGTGCTATAAAAAATGTTGTACTTGCAGCCAAACACACTGATTCTATTTTTGTTTTTGGTGATTTTAACTTACCATCAGTCTCTTGGAATTATTTACCTGATACGCCAAACTTGGTTCCAATCAATACAAATTTACATAGTGATGACTTTCTAAATGAGCTATCCGATCTCTGTCTATTTCAAATGAATGATATACAAAACAATAAAGGCAATATATTAGACTTAGTATTTGTCAACGATCCAACTGACTGTTCAATAAAAAGATCTAGCCCTGTAACAACACCTGAAGAACCTTACCACCCGACTTTGGATTTAAGATGTTCTATACAACTGGGCCCGGAGCCAAAAAGTGGCAATGATAACGAGAGAGTATTTTGTTTTAAAAAGTCAAACTGTTATTTGCTTAACAATCTTATTATTAATACAAACTGGCAAGACTTGCTATCTATGTCTGATACCAGCCCTTTGGCTATTGATTTGATGATCGATACTTTTTATAAAACTATTTTTGACATTATGGATAAATGTGTGCCGAAAAATGTAACTTACAAACAATCTGGTGCCCCTTGGAGTTCCAAACAACTATCAAAACTTAAAAATAAAAAGAACAAACTCTATAAAAAACACAAACAATCTAATTCACTTATCGATTTTGGAAATTATTCAATCTGCCGTGCGGAATATAATTTGCTGAACACATCGCTGTACAACAACTATATAAATAATTTAAAAATGATTTCAAACTTAATCCTAAATCTTTTTATAATTTTGTGAATTCCAAAAGAAGATGCCAAGAATTTCCACCTGCTATGAAATTTGAAGGTAAAGAATCTGATGATGCTTCTACCATAAGCAATATGTTTGCTGATTTTTTTGCTAAAACCTATACTGATGCCAAATATAACCAATCTGATAATTATCCATATCCTCTGCGCTCAACAAATCAAATATGTTTTCCATCCATCGAACATTCACTTATTTCTCAAAACTTAAGAAATTTAAAAATGTCTTTTAATCATGGACCTGATGGAGTTCCAAGTTGCATATTAAATAAATGTGCCGAAAGTCTTTCCATCCCTTTATCATACCTATTTAATATATCAATCAAGCACGGTTATTTTCCTAAGCTTTGGAGAAAATCGTATATAATCCCATTATTTAAATCTGGATCTAAGTCGAATGTGATAAATTACAGGGGCATTGCCAAACTAAGTGCGATTCCAAAAGTTTTCGAAAAAATTGTTACCGATTTTTTCTGTCACCAAGTAAAATCTTCATTATCACCTTTTCAGCATGGCTTCCGTAAAGGTTGCTCAACAACAACTAACCTTTTGCATCTTACAACACTTGTTAATCGAGGATTTGTTAAGGGACAACAAACGGATGCGGTTTACACCGACTTTAGTAAAGCTTTTGATAAAGTTAATCATAACCTTCTTCTCTGTAAACTGGACTCACTTGGTCTAAATTCTATCAGCCTTAGTTGGATCAAATCATACCTTTGTGATCGAAAGCAGACTGTCCGATTTAAAAATAAATCTTCTAAGATCATACATGTTATCTCTGGAGTGCCTCAAGGAAGCCATCTTGGACCTATTCTTTTTAGCTTGTTTATTAACGATCTTCCAAGTATAATAAAATACTGTAACATTTTAATGTACGCTGATGATGTCAAAATTTTCTTTAGCTATAAAAACCCATACGAACATATTTATCTTCAAAACGATCTTGATAATTTTTATCAGTGGTGTAAAGCTAATCTTATGGATCTTAACCTGAAAAAGTGCAAATATATGCGATTCTATAGGAGTAACTGCGTAAATGTTAATTATGTTTTAGGAGAGCATAAACTGGATCTAGTTAATGTTTTTCTTGACCTTGGAGTTTTACTCGATCCAAAACTTAATTTTGTTCCACACATTCATATGACCGTCAATATAGCCAGAGGTGTTCTTGCCTTTATCAAGCGATGGGCAAAGGAGTTTACCGATCCTGATATTACAAAACAGCTTTATACCTCACTTGTAAGACCGATCCTTGAATATGGATCCGTAATTTGGGACCCGCAGTACAACGTACATAGTAACCATATCGAATCTGTTCAAAAACAATTTCTTCTGTTTTGTCTGCGAGGTTTACAATGGAATCCATCTATAAATCTACCATCATATCCAAGTAGACTTGGTCTAATTAAATTACCAACTCTAAAAAGCCGAAGAATTATGCTAAATGTATCCTTCATGTTGAATGTAATCAAAGGCGATATTTCATCAGAGTTTCTTTTGGAAAATATTACTCTCAATGTCCCTCAAAGACCTACTCGTTACTTTTGTCACATAGCATTACCATTTTTTCGAAGCAATTACGCAAATGCTGATCCGTGGCGGAGAGTTGGAAAAGATTTTAATGACCTGTATAAATTAATTGATTTTTCATTAACTTCTTCAACTGTAAAACGTAACATAATAATTTATTTAAACACCTAAAACAAAAAAACTGTTTGCTTACTTATATTTGTTTATTTTTCTACATATGTAAATTTTTTTTTTTATGTTCACATTGTATAGTCTGTAAGGATGTAATCCATAGACTTTAATAAATAAAAATAAAAAAAAAATAAAAAAAAAAAATAAAATAAAGTTGTTTTTTGTACCGATTTATTTAAGAATAATAAGAAAAACATTGTTTTTATATTTTTTAATATTCTGGATTTATATTTTTAATATTAGTGAATTTGCACCCAACTCTCACTAAAAGAAAAATGAATTAAAAAGACTATTTATAAAAAAAGTGACCAAATAAGTAGATAAAATGCAAAATCGTGTTTTTTGAGTTATGTTAGTATTTAAATGCTATATGCTAAAATTAAAAAAAAAAATATTTTTGGTTTAATCTTATCAATATTGATTGTTCCTATGTTATAGAACATATTTAGAGTAGAATAAACCTGGGCAATAATAAATAAAGTTGATTTACTTTGAAGAAATTATGAAACGTTTTTATGCAATGATGAAGTATTTGTTTTCAATTTTAATAAAACTCTTCGTCGTATTTATGAAAACTTCATAAATATGACTAATAATTCATGACAAATGATTTATGAAACATTTTCATTAATATGATGAAACTTGTAGATTGGCTATGCAAATCTAATCTATTTGAACAATTTGTTTTGTAAGTAGTCGCTCGGTTATATGAATATCCAGTTATGTAAACTTCCAGAATAGTGAACAAAAAAATTTAAACACAGGAGGTTCTAAAGAGTGAACACAGCCTATCTCTATTATGTGAACAGCTTTCAACCGTTGATTTTTTTTAAATGTTTGTCTTATTAGAAGTATGTTTTTCCCTGAAATAAGTGAAGAACCTGCAACCGTTGATATTTTTTAATGTTTTGAGTGTTGAGTTTTGAGTGATTGTCTTTTGTCAAAAAATATAACCGACTACTTTCATGTACATTAATTATTAAAAAACTTATTAAAAATAAAAACTTAATGTAATAAAAATCATTTGAATTACTTATTTTATATTCTCTCGAATATGTGAACTTCTTCATTTACTGAACATGCTCTGTTTGAATTAGTTCATATAACCGAGCAACTACTGTATATAAAATTTGTTTAAATTATCAAAACTTTTTGCTAATTTTAGCACTCGGTTTTGAAAAATTAGTAAAATGTTTTCCTGAAATCAGCAAACAAAAATTGATAAAAAAAATTCCGTAATTTGTAAAATGAGAATAGGAAAAATTGTTACTGGAAACATATATTGTACTAAACATGAGTACAAAAATAGTTAAGTGGAATTGAAACCTTCTGCAGATTTTTTTACTAACTTTTTTTCCAAACTACTCGAATAAAGTGATTAAGCAAAATTGACACTGATATACCAGCTACAGATACGAACAACTTCAAATTAATAAGTATTGAAGAAAAAATCACATATCTCATCTAATAATATAAATAACATTAAAATTTTACACCAAAAAATAACAAAGTTTAAAAAAATCTATTTTACAGCCCGTAACATATACACCACTTCAAAAATATTGAATGTTGCCGCCGCGGATACACTGCCGATACCGAATAACATTGATGCGTCTGAAACTACACGTTTTTCACCCCATCGTAGTCGTGAAATTTCATCAACAGTTTTGTTATCACAAAATTATCAGGGTATATCGTCTCCTAAAATTGATATTACAACCGATAATTCATTCAGTACAACTGAATCGTTCAAACAAGATCCTCATGTCCAGTCATATGATTGTTTTGGAGCTATCAGCCTTAATTCTGCAATGCAAAGCAATGTTCCCAGTCCATTCGGTGGAATGAATAAATTTACTCATTTGAATATGCCAGGTGGCCAATGGTCCCAAGACTGTAAATTTATGTCGCAAAATTTACAAAGTTCCCATTATACAACATTAAGGAAAAATGCACGTTCAGGCTGGTCAACGTACGATAAGAATGCCACGATTAAAAATAAAGGTAAATTGATTTTTTACATTACGTCATAATAACATTACGTCATAATAACAGTTAAACACAAAAACTACATCTGACAGATTTAATAAATTTAACATGTAGATCACGAATATATGCAACAAATTTTGAAATAAGCTCAAAAATTTTAACAAAATTAAAATTAAAAATAATTTATATATTTTCGACACTTGCTGAAACCGGCATTAGATGCTTCTCATTTCTTAAGGTTTTATGAATTGAGAGGAACAATGGACAGGTCTAGGTTGAATATACTTAAAAGCTATGACGTGCAAAGTTCACGTTGAAACGTAATCACCAAGAGAATTGATGGGCATTTAAAAGTCGAAAAACTAAAAAAATTACTTGCAAAGTACAAGTTTTTTAAATATTTTATTTTTTTGGTCATGGTTTTTAACTTTTAGATCCTAACCAATAGATTTCGATCATATGGTTGTGTATAAAATGATAGGTTAACTAGGATTCGAAATCTAGTTTAAACCGGATTTCGAGGTAATGTTAATGCAGCTTTCAGTGAAAAATGCAATATTGTTTTATCCAAAATTATTTATAATCATAATTAATTCACAAGTTTTTTATATTTTTATATCAAATTGGATTTAATTTCCTCTAATGATATAAAGGGTGGTTAAATTGTAAGGGCCGATGTTGAATGTGAACCACACCTAAACGCCAAGTTTTTTTCCGAATTTTATTTGACATTTCTCTATTTCAGACTTACTCAATTTGAACCATGGAGAAATACACAATCCAACAACGTGTTAAAGTTATCCAGACTTATTATGAAAATGGGCGTTCAAATCAAAATGCATATCGTGCACTTCGTGATTTTTTTGGTCAATTTGATCGTCCAAATGTGCGTACAATCGCAAAAATCGTGGAAAAATTCGAGCAAACCGGGTCTGTAGAAGATGTGAGAACACCAGTGCATGCTCGTACAGCTCGTACTGCAGAAAATATTGCTGCTGTTCGCGATAGTGTGGCTGAAGAGCCGTCCACCTCAACTCGTCGTCGTGCCCAACAATTGCACCTCTCACGCTCGTCGTTGATGAACATTATGCATAAAGACTTGCATTTACACGCTTACAAGGTGCAATTGGCTCAAGAACTAAAGCCTCTTGACCATTCCAAACGTCGTGAATGGGCAGAATGGTGGCAAGAAATGGCAACAGTGGATGATCAATTTTCGAAGAAAATCATCTTCAGTGATGAGGCACATTTTCACCTCAGTGGATTCGTCAATAAACAGAATTGCCGCATTTGGGCGAATGAGAATCCAAGAGTGATTGTCGAAAAACCAATGCACCCACAAAGAGTGACTGTTTGGTGCGGTTTATGGGCTGGCGGCATCATCGGGCCGTATTTTTTCCAAAATGAGGCCGGTCAGGCAGTTACTGTGAATGGTGTTCGCTATCGTGAGATGATAACGAACTTTTTATGGCCCGAATTGGAAGATATGGATGTGGACGATATGTGGTTTCAGCAGGACGGTGCCACTTGCCACACAGCTAACGAAACAATGGCTCTTTTGCGCAACAAATTCAATGGCCGTGTTATCTCACGTAATGGCGATGTCAATTGGCCGCCAAGATCATGTGATTTGACACCGTTGGACTTTTTTCTTTGGGGTTATTTGAAAGAAAAGGTGTACGTCGATAAGCCAGCAACAATTCAAGAGCTAAAGGATGAGATAATTCGGCACATTAACGGCATAGAACCTCCATTATGCCTCAGCGTCATCGAAAATTTGGACCATCGGATGGAGGTGTGCCGCCGTGGTCGCGGCGCCCATTTGGCCGATATTTTGTTCCATACATAATTGAGTAATACCAATATATCATAATAAAATAAAATTACAATAATTTCCTAAATAGTTTGTGTTTTATTCAAAATCAACATCGGGCCTTGAAATTTAACCACCCTTTACAATTGAATCCCAATTTTGACCAGTTATTATTGTACTAAATAATAACATACCACATAAAATTGAACACAATTAGGTCCAATTTCGTATAAATGGATAAATGTGTACTTTTGTTAAATGTAATATATATTTAACAAAAGAACAAATTGATTATTATATTATATTTAACAAAAGTATAAATTTATACGAACCATTTATACGAAATTGGACCTAATTGCATTCAGTTTTGTGTAGTACGATATTATTTAGTACCCCAGTAATATAGTAAACACAAAATAACTGATTGCATAATAACTTATACTGTATTATAACAGGTTCTAATTTCAGTTCTACAACAGATTCTTTTTATATGGAGTTTGTACTATTTGCAATAGATTCTTTACCTCCAAACTAGAACAGGTTATAGAACCAGTTATAGAACTGCTTCTGGGCCAGTAAAAAATTACATTTGACTCCCAGGAACCTGTTCTAGAATTGGTTGCATGTAACCGGTGGTAAAAGGAGCTGTTCTAGAACAGGTTCCAAGGTAATCTGTTCTAAAAAATTTTGCTGGTACAATAATATCTGGTCATAACGGTATTCAGTTTTATATCATTAGAAAAAATTAAATTCAATTTGTTTCACGTTTATACAATTGTATTCACCATTTTTCGGTTTAGATTGTATCTGATTATTTTTTAGACACTATCTAGATATGCAACCATATCATTTTTTTTACTCGGGATGCCATATTTTTACACCAGATTTCTTAGATGTGAATAATATTTTAAATTCACCTCAAATTTTTATTTCACCCCAATTTTGTTCACCACAAACATTTTTTTTTACCACAAAAATAGTTTTCCACTTCAAAAATGTTTTTACATCTAAAAAAAAATGGTAAAACCAAATTTAATGCATGCACTTTTTTATGTTCAGTTTTGTTTGAAAAACATTTAACATTAAAAAAAATTTATAAAAAAATAATAAAATCAATCTAAAGTACTGGCATGTATATATCTGTAGTTTTTGTCTTCAAAGTACTTTTTGTATTTTTTACTACATGACAGTTGTTTGTGTATTTTATCAGTAGTAGTTGTTTTTAACTGTAATTACAGTTGTTTTTCTATGAAATAATACAAAACAACTATTTTGACAGTTATTTTAAAAAACAACTTAAAAAAACTACTGTATTTTTTAACAGTTGTTGGAATCAGTTGTTTTAGCATTTTTGCAAACAACTACCAAAACAGTAATAATGCAGTAATTTGTTAGTTATTTAAAAATAGAAGATAATATCGAGTTTTGAAAAATTCTCATTAAGTTTAAAAAGTGTGTTTTTTATACAGGTATATAACTTTAAGTTAGCAACACTTTTACGGTCAACATAATCGTCCTTCAGAGCAATTAATTCGATTAACTATGGAACGTTTTCTCACCAAGTTTACTTTAAATGATAATATGCATCCACAGAGACGTCGTACAATGCGTACAGAATAAGTCATTGCTGCTGTAGAGCGTAGCGTAGATGAAAAATGCATTTTAAGTAGGATGTAGAAAATACAAATTTTTATTGTAATTGAAAAAAAAAAGATTTTTCTTTATTAAAAAATATTTTTAAAATGCCGAAAAAATAACTGTTGAAAAACAGTAGTTTTTACTAATTTTTATAGTTTCAAAATTTTTGTAGTAAAAAATTGTCAGTTGTAGCTGTTTTTGAGCCTTTGTCGTAAATCGTTAAATTTTTATAAAATTTTAGCTAATTTAAACATTTTTAGGATACAAATGCTACTTTTTGTACATCATTTTACAATTTAGCATACAAAACAATATAAAATTGTTCTCAAAAGTGATTTTTTTTATTAACTAGCACTAACAATACAAGTTTGTTATAATTTTTATTAAAAATAAAAATTATGTTTTTTTCGACCTTTAATTGTGCAATGAAAATGAAAATTATTCAAGTTCGAGGCCATACTCTATATTTCTTCATTAGAATATTGTCCTAACAAATAATCTATAGAGTTTTTTGTTTTCAAATTTATTATTTGACCCTTTCAGGAATGTGTTGATAGATCTATTTCGGGAATTTTCTAGGTTCCCATCATCAGAACACGTTTTGAAAGCGGTAACAATCCCATGCCAAACATCAAACATACATATGAACTAGTTTACCTCACTACATGAGAACTAATATACATATGAGTTTGAAGTTAAAGATTATAACCATTGATCAAAAAATAAATTGAAAACTTGTTTGATGTGCAAGATCCACCTCTGGTGGATATTAAATGCACGTTTTTTTGTTTCTCTCTCCTTTTTATATTTTGTTTATTTTGTAAGCAAAACAGGGGAAGTAAACTTGGCGGTACTCTGCCTTTTATACAAGTTTGTTATAATTTTTATTAAAAATAAAAATTATGTTTTTTTTAACCTTTAATTGTGCAATGAAAATGAAAATTATTCAAGTTCGAGGCCATACTCTATATTTCTTCATTAGAATATTGTCCTAACAAATAATCTATAGAGTTTTTTGTTTTCAAATTTATTATTTGACCCTTTCAGGAATGTGTTGATAGATCTATTTCGGGAATTTTCTAGGTTCCCATCATCAGAACACGTTTTGAAAGCGGTAACAATCCCATGCCAAACATCAAACATACATATGAACTAGTTTACTCACTACATGAGAACTAATATACATATGAGTTTGAAGTTAAAGATTATAACCATTGATCAAAAAATAAATTGAAAACTTGTTTGATGTGCAAGATCCACCTCTGGTGGTATTAATAATTTTTTAAAATCTTCAACGCTTTCTAACCAATAAGGATGTAAAATTCAGTTATTTTTTCCTAAATTAATGCTTTTTACCTGTTTTGACATATAAATTAGCTGAAAAAGTAGACATGTTGATCAATTTTAAAAAAGAGCGGCCAAGCCAAGCCAGGACAAAATATTTGATAGACAGTTATATAACTGTTGTTGTAAAACATCTGAGAATTGCCTTTTCATTAAACTTTAGTTAAAAAAAATACATTCGTAAAAAAAATTGTTTTGATTGCATCGTATGAAAAGTAAGATCAAATCACTTAATTTTAATGCGGTTTAGTTTTAAACTAAATATATTTTGGAAGTCGTTTAAAATCAATTTTTGGTAGTGGAAAACGAGCAATGCATTTGTTTTTTGCTGGGTATTTTTCGTCTGCAAACATTTTCTCTGTGTAGGATTTATCTTCAGCAATCATCCTTTTTTTAGGCTGATGTGTTTATCATAAACCGTCGAAATTATTCTGCAAAACATGTCAACGTAAAATAACGATTTTAACGATTTTTTTTACAAAAATTCAGATTTTTACACAATTATCCATTAACCAATTAATTTTTTAAAAAAAATGGTTTTATTGAGTATTTGGCATATTTAATAGTAGAAGCTTGGTTATGAAATGCTTTTTTTTTATAAAAATTAAAATTTTAAGCAAATAAAAATAACTTTTCCCCAAGTTTTTTGAATTGGCTTAGTCTACAAATATTTAGAAAAAAGTTGTATTGATTTTAGCAAGTCTTTATTTTCAATCAGGATGTAGATTATCTTTAAACTTATATTAAGTCTTCAGAAATGTTTTTTATTTTGTTTAATTATAATTAAGATCGAAATCCTGTACAAGATGCAATGGTTCCGACGAATTTTTGTTAATAAAATTGGAAATTTCAGACAATATTCGTTATCGGTTTAACTAAACCAAGTTTAACTGGTATCCTTAAAACTCGACCCAAGTGTTAGCCAAGTTTTTCTGATTTTCTAACGATTGTGATTGAAGATTTGCTGACACAGCAAACTATTTTGCTGACTTTACAGACTTTTTGTTTCTTAGTGTAGAAGTACATTTAAATTTAATTAAAACATACTAATATACATTTATAACATCATTCGATTAACACTATTATTCATATTCGTTGTATGCATTTAGATTCTACAATCGCATGGAATGTTCAAAGCAAGCGCAGCTATTGTACTAAACCTGAAGATAAGCCTCAAGCTTTAAGCAAAAAAGAACAATTAAAAAAAGCATTTCAAGACTACGGTTCAACAATAATAATATTTCATGTTGCAATATCTCTTGTATCTTTAGGCGGTTTTTATCTATTAGTGTCTAGGTATGTATACATGAAGTTATCTTCAAAATTAAATAAATGAAATTTGTAATTGCTGTTATTTGGCTAATTTATCAATCTTTAAGTGTATTATTATCTTAAGTTGAGTCATTACAAAAAAATTCGAGTCGATTTTTTTTTTGATTTGAGAATGATCACATCGGTATTCAATGATCCTCTGATATGTGTGCTGTTTTAAGTTCTCCGGTAATTTTTATTTTATTTATTTATTCGGCGTAGTTTGCGTTCTATCGCATCTAAAAGTTCGAAATTTTTAGTAAAACTAAGAAAAATACCTAATGTTTAAATTGCTATAGAATTTTAAGTTGTTATCCCATTTTTGCAAACCTGGTCTCATATGAAAGACTGAATCTTCTAATTTTAGATATTTGTTAGACAATTATGATGATCTTTTTTTAGCTCGATACACTTTTCCCAGCTATATTCTGTTGTATATATTAATTATATGGCAACATTTATAATACTTTAACTATGTAGTCTATATGAAATATGAATAAAGAGAGTCAGCAGTCGTTAGCTGAGTGACTAAAGAATAACACATGGCGCAGCCGGTATAAATGGTACTAACAAGAAAGAGCAAAGAAGAATTAAAAGAAGAAATCGAGGAGGAAAACGAAAGCGAGGGTGATTACGAGATGGCCACTAGTGGTAATGTATTTAACTCTATTGATGCACGTAGGCCAGATCTATTGCACTTTGATGGTAATATTTCTGAAA
The DNA here is from genome assembly GCA_021234595.1 of Delia radicum. NCBI lineage: Eukaryota > Metazoa > Arthropoda > Insecta > Diptera > Anthomyiidae > Delia > Delia radicum. The sequence goes on from CM037854.1 coordinate 182,194,750, forward strand.
ACTGGTGGGTTTTTAAACAGAACTTTGACATATATGCAATTGCCATTGAATTGGATGACCGAAAAGAATCACAACAAGTTGGTATTTTTCTTAACGCTTGTGGTCCGGAAGCAATAGAAATATTCAATACTTTTAATTTAACTAACGAGCAAAAGAAAAAATATAAGACAGTTGTACAAGCCATACAAGATTATTGTACACCAAGAAAAAACGAAGTATATGAGGCATTCCGTTTTCATTCAAGAAAACAACAAGAAGGAGAGGCTTTTGATTCCTATTTGTTAGATTTAAGAAAGCTGATAAAAAGTTGTGGGTATTTAGATCCGGATCGTATGATGCGTGATAACATTGTTATTGGAACTAGCTGCAGCAAACTAAGAAAGAAATTATTGGAAACGTCAGATTTAACACTTTTAAAAACTATTGAAATCGCTCGTGCCTCAGAATTATCAGATAAACATGCAAATGATATGCAAAAACAACGTAATATAACAACAATTGATGCTGTCCAACAACAAGAGAATAACGGTTCTGCAAATAGAAGAAATATTTCTTTTAATAATAATTATAAATCCAAACCATTACAACACACAGCCAGCAATCAAATTAAAAACAACAAAAACAATTGTAAATTTTGTAAAGGTATGCATGAATATAAAAAATGCCCCGCATTTGGTAAAAAATGTAACAACTGTGGACGACTCAATCATTATAGTGTTGCTTGTTACTCTCATAAAGTTCACGAAATAAGAGAAGAAGATCTAGTAAGAGAAAATGATGAAATAGTTTTACACAATATTAATGCGGAGGGTAAAAGAATGAGATGGTATGAAGTAATTCGTCTTAATAATTGCTTTGTTAATTTTAAATTAGATACTGGTGCCGATGTTAATGTGCTACCGTTACGTTACCTAAAATATATTAATAATGTGTGTTTAGAGACAAATGTGATGCCTTCATTAAGTTATGGTGGTTCAGATTTGAAGTTAAAAGGCGTAATAAATTGCGTGGTAATGTGTAAAAATGAAATCACAATTTTGAAATTTTATGTTGTTGATAGTCCATATGAACCTTTATTAGGATTGGAAGCTTAGTGGGCTGCTTTGTTGACAATATTGAAATTAAAGTTAAATCGGATTCCATTCCAGTTGTTGAACCAGCCAGAAGAATACCATTGTCTCTTGCTAATCGGGTCAAGGATGAATTACAAAAAATGATTGAAAAGGGTATAATTGAGCGGGTTGATGGGCCTGTAGAGAGCATCAAATTTGGTAATTGTGGAAAAAAAGTCTGGGCAACTTCGGTTATGCATCGAACCACAGGATTTAAACGCTGATATACTTTTGGAAAATCATACTATACCTTCTTTTGAATCAATTGCAGCTCGAATTTCAAACAAAAGATATTTTACAGTTTTATATCTCAAAGAAGGATTTTGGCAAGTTGGACTAAGTCCTAAGGCTAGTGAACTTTGTGTTTTTAATACTCCATATGGGTGTTACCGATTTAAGCGTTTGCCATATGGGATTAAGATTGGCCCAGAGGTATTTCAAAAATATAATGAACGGAATTTTGAAGATATTCCCAATGTTGATGTATTTATCGATGACATTTTGATTGCAGCTGATACAACAGATGAACATGACCGAATTTTAAAGCAAGTACTGGAGCGAGCACGTAAGTTAAATATTAAATTCAATATAGATAAAATTCAGTACAAAGTAACGGAAGTTAAATATTTAGGCAAAATAATTTCATGTGACGGAATAAGATGTGATCCAGAAAGAGTTAAAGCGATAACGCAAATAGATAGCCCAAATATCAAAACAGATTTACAGAAGTTACTAGGTATGATAAATTACATTCGAGAATACGAGTAGATAGGAAATGGGGCCTTTGTAACGAAAAAGCAGCGCAGTCGGCAGAGGCTGAAAAATGCATTGGGGACTTTGTAATGAAAAAGCAGCGCAGTCGGCATGATGATTTTGGCTTGGTGAAAAAAAAAAAAAAAAAAAAAAAAAAAAAAA